>JAAWXA010000020.1:885333-905803 GCA_038090715.1 Florisuga fusca
CACCCATCCTGGGCCCCAATCCCCCTCCCGGCTCCGGCAGCCACGGGGGGAAAGTCGTTCCTTAAAGCTCCGGAGAAACGCGGTGCATTTATCAGCTTTGAGTGGATATCATTGTGTTTATAACAGAGTGGAGGCACCGTGCAATTTTGCTCTTGAAATTGGTTTATATAGATGACTGGTTGCTGTGAAGTGTGTGTCAGAGTTGCATGCGGCCGTTATGAAGTAGTACAATTGTCATCGCTTCTTACATGGTTGTTGAGAAGAGCTTGAGAGCCCGGCTCAGTCAGCTGGTGAATAGATAACCCAACACAGTTAACGTGGCATACATTGTAAAGAATTACATGCCTGCTACAATGAGCTCTGGGCCTTTGGTCTAGATAATAATCCTGGTGGGTGTACCACGTGTAGTGCCTGTCTGATCGCTCAGATATGACTGACGAAACATAAAGAAAAATGTCAGTTGGAGAGAAGAAAAATGCTGCTGGAAGTTTGTTTAAGGTTCAGGCAGATGGTGGTGCCTCGGGATTTAACCCCCTGCCTCCCGGGGCCAAGGCCCTTGGGCTGAGTGCTGCTCCCTGCCCATGGGGGGACAGCCTGCCCATGGGGGGACAGCCTGCCCATGGGGGGACAGCCTGCCCATGGGGGGGACAGCCTGCCCATGGGGGGACATCCTGCCCATGGGGGGGACAGCCTGCCCATGGGGGGACAGCCTGCCCATGGGGGGACACCCTGCCCATGGGGGGACACGCTGCCCATGGGGGGGACAGCCTGCCCATGGGGGGACACGCTGCCCATGGGCTGCCATGAGGGCCACCTCCCCCAGTCCTGCTGGCCCTGGCTGCTCCTCTCCAGCACACCAAGTCCTCCTCTCACCTCGCATCTTGGGGCTGAGCTGAGTGACACTGGAAAGCAGGAGCTCTGGGGACCTGGTGAGGGCTGTGGCCCAGCTCGTGCTGGGGGAGGGAAGGGAGACAGAGGGATCGAGCTGGCAAGGTGGGCTGGGCTGGAGGAGCAGTAATTAATACTGCTAGGAAATTAGAAAGAAAGGGGGAAAAAAAAAAAAAAAAAAAGAGGGATAGAGATCTGCTGGGTAAAAGCCACCTGGCTGCTGGGCACTCAGGAGGGGCTCAGGCACTGGAAAGATGAATGTGAGTGAGAAGAAATTCCAGTGCTGAGGCACCACGGGGCCAGGGGAGGCCAAGGCCAAGGCTGGTGTTGCTCTGGGCTGTGGCAGTGGCACCTATAGCCACCCCCCTGATAGCCACCACCACCTTCTGATAGCCACCACCACCTTCTGATAGCCACCACCACCTTCTGATAGCCATCACCACCTTCTGATAGCCACCACCACCTTCTGATAGCCACCACCACCTTCTGATAGCCACCACTACCTTCTGATAGCCACCACCACCTTCTGATAGCCACCACCACCTTCTGATAGCCACCACAACCCCTCCTGATAGCCACCACCACCTTTTGATAGCCACCATCACCCCCTGATAGACATCACCCCCCTGGAAGCCCCCCACCCCTTTTGGNGATAGACATCACCCCCCTGTAAGCCCCCCACCCCTTTTGGTGTGAGTGAGGGGGCTGGAGTGGCCACCAAAATGTAGACACCCATTGCCTGTGCTGTACAGCAGGAGTAGGAGGGGTAAGGTTCTGCTGGTCCTTGCACAAGTTGCATTTTCTTTTATATATATATATATATTTTATTTTTTTTAATTGGAGATGAGTATTATTTAGATTGCTGGACTGTTGTGCCTGTGTTGCTGTTGGGAGATCAGAGTTGGCAGCAGTGTGACTGCCCATGTGTGCCCTTGGTCTGGGGGGTCCCGGTGGTCCCTCTGCCCAGAGGTGCTGGTGGTTGCTCTGTCCATGGGAGATGAGTTTCAGAGGTTTCTCTTTGTAAGAGGACTGAAATCTTACCAGGCCAATTTACCACTTGAGAATTCCTGTTTTAATACAATGGAAATAACTGTTTAAAAGTTACTTCCATTTGCTCAAGTGTGTGCAGCATGGAAGCTGAGCAGAGGGGCAGCACAACCTTTGCACAGCCCAAGCTGGAAATCCCATTTTTGATGCCACAGGCAGCACCACTCCCTGTGGGTGCATTTTACAGAGCAGCATCGGGGTGACAGTGCTTGTGCCATGGCAAACGCGGGCTGTTCTGGGGATATTTCACACTGGTTATTTAGGATATTTTAGTTGCAGCTGGTTCTGCAGCACATAAGCTCATAGACATCTTCGCTTCATTTGGGGTCTGGGCTTTTTTTTATTTATTTATTTTTTTGCACAGCAGTCAAATACCAGTGGTTTATTTATGACACCAATAATACTTCTGTGCCACAACAGGACACTTTTATTGCGGGTTTTGAAATATTTGCATTTTTATTTAAAAGTCTGAGCCAAGCAGCCATCTGAAAAAAAAAAAAAAAAAGTGTATATGTATCAAAGCAAATAAATAAGAGTTTGACAAAGATAGGCAGTGCTTGCCCCAGAAGAGCTGAGCAGCAGAGGAAATCTGGGTGCTGAAGGGACCCTGAGCTTTTTGTGGCAGAGGGCTGGGGTGAGCTGGGGGGCTGCTCCTGCAGTCCAGGATTTGGGATGGGTTTGGTGTTAGGAGGAAGCCAATGGGAGGTGTGGAATTTTCATCTCAGGCACCTTCCTGAGCAGCTCTGAAGCCCCCAGTGCTGTGATGCTCTCTGGCCACACCAGAGGCTGCTGGGCACCTCTGCTTGGAGCATCCCAGGTTGCCAGCCAGGAGCTGGGAGCTGCGTGCCCCGTGGAGAGGCTTTGGGTGGCAGGGGAAGGGCTGGGACTGAAGGGAAGGGGGGCAGTGAATTCTGACACTGGTCAGCCCACACCTTTGTCCTGTGAGGTGGACAAATACCCAGCACAGCCTTCCCTGCAGTGGGAGGGCAATTCCAGGCACTGCTCTTCCCTGCTGGAACGCTGTGTCCAGGCAGCATCCCAGGGATCCGCTGGCTCTGGGCTGCCCCAGCCTCCTGCAGGCACCAGGCTGGCCAGGGAAAAAACCACTGGAAAGCTTTGCCTATGTCCTAAAGGTTAGTTGTTTGGTTTGGGGGTTTTTCATATAGTTTTGGAGCTTTGGCTCTGAAGTCAGCAGCACCCCAGAGCAGGCAAGAGGAGGATGAGGGAGAGGAGGTAGAGACTGTGGATTTAGCTCTTTCACCCCAAATTCCTCCCAAAAAAAGCACCTTCCAGGAACTGTGCCTGAAAATACCTAGTAATGAAGCTGCCAATCCACCTTTGGTTTGCTGGTTTGTTTAATTTTTGTTGTTGCTGTTGCTTGCTTGGGGTTTTTTGTAAAAGCATTACATCTAAGGTAGTTTGATGTTGTTCTCCTCTGTGGCCCAGGACAGGGCTCAAAGCTCACCTCAGGAGGTCAATAAAATTCTGAAGAAAAAAAATTAAAATAATAATAATAATCCAAGCAGCCTGTATGTTAAATTCTATATCAAATTCTCATCTTGCAGTAGAAGAAAGGCTGAGAGAAATTACAGGTGCTAATAGGTGAAAGAGAGCAGCAGAAGTTAGCAGCAGTACAGCTAAGGAATATATTCAGAGAGATGCAGGAGCTTTTCCCTTCCACGCACCAGAGACCCATTCTTTAAACAGCCAAATAGGGGCTTTCTAGTTTAGATTCTTGGAACTGCCCTCTGGAGGCACCTGTCTGTTCCTCTGAATACTTTAACTGAAATCAATAGCACCAGGATGTGGCTCAGGACCACACTGAAAAACCTCTGCCCCGTTTTTTTCCCTTTTTTTTTTTTTTTTTTTCCTTTTTCTTAGTAATCTTACTATATCCTAACTCTTAAAATTCTGCTAGAGGAGTTGGTTTATGCATGCACACACCATATGTTTGTGCATTTCAATATGAAATCCTTCCTAATGGGTCATATTCAGCTTGCAGGCTGTAATGCTGCAATGTGTGCAGCATGATTCCTGTCCCTGCGTTTTACTTTTACACAGATATCCACTCCCCTTCAGCATCCTGGCACAGACCTGTTAGAGCAGCCCAGAAAACACAGGTTTAGGTGAAGTACTTCAGGCATTTGCTTGATTTTTCTTATCATAGAAGGGGGTTTTATTTGGTTTGGGGTTGGGGTTTTTTTTTTGTGGTTTTGTTTTGTGGGTTTGTTTGTTTGTTTGTTTTGGGGTTTATTTTGGGTTTTTGTTTCTTTTTCTTCTTCTTCTTTTTGCTTTTCTGGTACCACCAGTTTAATCAAAATGTGATTCTACCTGCCCCTTCTGGGAAGCTGCCCATGGGCCATGTCCTGGGGAGGGACGTGGCTTCAGGAGGGTGCCCAGCCCAGGGATGTGCACCCTTTTTTCCACCCTTGCCTTTTTCTTTCTCCCACTAAGAGCCCCTCATCACCTTTGTCCTTCCAGAAAGATGAATTCCACTTGCAGACACTGAAGGTGATGGGTTCCTCTGGCTCCTCCAGGGAGATGGAGCCCTCAGTGCACCCTGGGCACCATCTGGAGCAGGAGCAGCCCCTGTGCTTGGGCTCAGCACCCAAGAGCAAATGCTCTTCACCTCCAAGGAAAAGGCATTTTGCCTGGTGCTGGTACACCAGTGCAAGATGCAACCCTGGCAAAAACTTAGATTATTGTGGCTCTGAAACCTGAAAAAAAAATTGAGCTTTTTGTTCTAGTTTGTTGTTGGTTTTTTTTCCAGCTTAATGTTTGGGGAGTTTTGTTTTTTTTCAGGTGAAGTAGTTTTATTTTGATAACTGCCACCAGCCCTGCATCCTTTCACTGTAAATCCCCACAGCGATTATGTTTCTTTCCTAATGGAAATGAAAGGTGAGAGAACTAAAAATAATAATAAAAATACTTCAGATGTCTACACTTGAATTCAATTAATGCCTCCATCTTAGTCTATCAAACACTTGAGAGAGCCACAATAAGAGGAAATATAGATATAAGTGCCTAAACAAAGTGGTCAGCAGTGGCACAGCCATGTAAATCACAAACGTGCTCAAAAAATCAAATTATCACTTTTGTTTTTTCCAATGACTTCAACTACTTTTCACTTCAAATCCATGCAAATAACATTAAACCCCTATAAATGCCATTGCTGCTGCAGGAGGCAGAAAGTGGGTGCTGGCTGTGGAGCAGGAGCTGGGGCTCCCCCCCTGCCCGTGCCTTTTGCAGGGCTGTGCTTTGCCCCCAGTGGCTAAAGGAACAAATTTGTGTTGGGGTTTTTTGTTTTTTGTTTGTTTTTTGTTTTTTTCTCAAGTGTAAATCCCTGGGGATAAGTTAGAAAACGCTTCAGTGCTTTTTAAAAAATAGCATTTTGCTTGAGTGGTGGTTTGGCTGGAGCTGCATCCTGTGGATATTCACCTGCTCAGAGGGGCTGAGGTGGGTCCTGCTCCCCCTTACCCCCTCAGAACCCATCTGGGTCCCTCTGCTCTCCTCCTGATGGCCACTAGCTGTTAGGCAAAGTAACCCCCAAAGCAGGGCAGCCTCCCTCCCAGGCTCATTCTGTTGGTTTCTAATTATTCTCTCTCCAATTACCCCGCAGCACCCAGGAGCAGGTGGGCTGGAGGGAGGGAGGAGGATTGCTGGGGTGTTGCACCACCCCAAATTCCCTTGCTGGGGTGGCTCTCTGTGCTGGGGCACCCCACAGCACCCACCCCAGGCTCTGGTGGAAATGGGGGTGTCCAGGGGGGACAATCCAAGCCCTGCAGCTCTCCCTGAGCATGGGTTGCAGCCAGGAGGACATGGGGGAGTGCGTGGTCGTGGTGCATTTCCCGCTGGATCAGGCAAATTGGCAGTTTTGCAGAATTTCAGTGGGAATCGTGATGCAGAGGAAGGTGATGCCTGGCAGCTGGAGTGTCCAGAAACCAGAGGTGAACACAAACACAGTGTTTTGTTCACAGATGGAAAACCCCCACGGCCCCAGCAGAGGAGAAGCTGGAGCTCCTGCTGCCCATCCTCTGGACATCTTCAAAATAATTCAGGAGTCAAGGCTGTGGCTGGCAATTTAAAGTATTTGTCCCCTCCTTTGGAAGACATCTCAAGGGGGAGCACTGTAAAAAGCTTCCTGAGTCTTGCAGATGCAGTGTCTGAGCCCCCTGTCCTGGCTGGGGTGGGCTGGGGGTTGTCACAGGGGCCAGCAGCATGGGGACAGTTCCCAAAATATTTGCGTTAAGAAAAAAAATCATTTTTCTTTTAAAATGCAAATCTGTTCTGGAAGAAAGCATCACAGGGCTTGATAAAAATATCTTTGAAAATACTGTGTAGAGGGGAAAAAAAAAAAAAAAATCCAGCCATCAGCTTTTCTTTCTTTAAAGGCCAGGCTGGAGCACAAAGGGAGTGCAAATCCCCGGCCGGTGGGGCGCAGCGTGGCTGGGACTGCTGCTCTGTTCAGAGGAGGCTGTTGCCTCCCCTCTGCATCCTCCTCTCATACCTGAGGGGTCAAATGTTTCACTGTACACTGCATTCAGACATCTGCACTCTGTCTGTGCAGGCTTTTGTGTGCCTGCAAGTGTGCACCTATTTGTACATACCCACATCCGTCACGATCTGAATTTTCACCAGACAAATGCATGTTTGCTGTTGGCAGGAGAAATGCCTAAATGTTACTGAAATACTTCTTACCTGCTACTAACAATTATTATTTTTAGTGTGATCATTATGCAGGAGGATCCTTTCCCCTGGAAAGCCACGTTAAACTGAAATATTTTTCTCCTACAGAAAAACCCCACAAGTCAATACCTTTTAGGGCTGGAGATTTTTTTCCCCTCCCCGTTTTATTCTCAACTCCTGCGTTGCTGATTTCAGTGTCCTCTGTAACCTGTAACCGTAAAAAACATTTCAAAAAATTAAAATACTTCCACACTTGTATCCATTCGTTACCACTGAGGTGTTAAGATAATTTATTCCATTATATTAAGGATTGCTCGATGCCTCGGAAGATAATTTGCCCCGTGATTTTGTTAAACCTGAAACAGTGGCATATTTTCTCGATAATACCATTAATGCATCAAGAGTAAATAAAATGTTCAGTGGTGGGCACATCAATTATCGCCTTCATCTACCGGTGTTTAAAACTAAGAAATAATTAAACGTGCTTTAATAAGGCCTGGTTGTGGGGAGGCAGGAGCTCTGCTGAATCACTGAGGTGCCTGCAGCTGCCTCTCCCTCGAGAGGAGGAATTTCTGCCGAACACCCCGCTGATTGTTCCGAGGTAAAGAACCAATAGCTGCATGTACAGAGGTTTAATTTAAAGTGTGTTTCTCACTAGGCTGCTCACAACACTTAATTAAACTCTGCTGTTTTGGCAATGACAAATGCTGTAGTGCAGAAGGAACCCGAGCAGCAGTGACTGAGAAGCTCTCGTAATTTCTTTCATGTGCACTGGCAGCCGGATCCAGGTCAGGAGAGAAGGGAAGGAAGAAGAAAAGAAGATTTATTTAAGGTGTTTGGGGGAAGTCACCACTTCCTGAGGAAGCTTTTCTCACCTGGGGGTTTCACCACCCCAGCTCTGCAGGGGTGGTGGCACCTGGGCATGAAAAGGGTTTCCACTTGCCACCTCTCCAGCCTTGTCACCAGAGATGTTCCTGCTGGTTCAGAAGGTCCAGGAGGGAGGCTGGGAGGTGCCTGGACCACAAGGGGCTGCTTAGATGGGAAAGGAAGGAGAGAGAGAATCACCATTTTAGGCAGATTCTCTCATTCCCTATCCAGACAGATCGTTTGAACAAGCAAGTTGCTTTCAAGTCAGCTGAAAAAAGAAATAATTTTTTTTTTTTCACATTTCTGCTCTGAAATACCAACCTGGAACGTGTGGAAGAGCTCTTCCCCAGGTATTTTTAGCATCAAGTCCTTTATTTTAGGCGTACATGGACATAAATGGTATTGCATGTTAAACCACAGGCTCATCTGCTTTTAATGCACTGTTCCCCTGTACACCTGTCCACACAGTTTCAGAAGGCTAATGTAGATTGTCAGGAATGTATGGTCTGGTTTAGCACTTGCATTATTTAAAAAAAAAAAAAAAAAAAAAAAAGCAGTGAAACACCTATGGCTGATAGTGTCAAGGTGGGTTTCTTTTTCCTCTCTCCCTCTGTGTCTCCAACCATAACCCAGAGTGTGGCGAGGACACATATTTTGGGAAACTGCCCCTTAAATTTAATTCCATGCTGAGGGTGACAATTTGCTGAGAAAAAAAGCACTAAGGTCTTTATGCAGTGAAAGCCTTTATTTCAGCAATAAATCTGAGTTTTAGAGAATGTCTGGTAGAGCCTCAATTTCTTCACTGGAGGTAAAAGAAAAAATAAATATATGTATTTATACATAAACAAGGAGCAAATAATTTGGAGCAGCTTCCTTAAGTGTGTGTGCAGGGAGGGATGGAGCCAGGAGGGAGGTGAGCAGCCTCCAGCCTCTGATTCTGCCCCACGTCTGAAAAGTTGGGTGATAGAAGGCTTTGCCAGCTGCCAGCCCGTGCAATATTCCCTTTTCTTTTCTGGGGGGCTCCATCTGGATGGAGGCAGTGTTTGTTTCCAGGCAGGGCTGGAGCAGAGCACAGCAGAGGAACTGGTTTCTGGTGGTGGTGACCCCAGAGCTGTGAGGATGTCAGAGATGAGGTCATGTGTATAAAAGCATCACCCCCCTCAGAGCTGCATTCCTGGTCTTTGAAGGGTGTTTTGGGTGAATTCTAATGAAAAACTATTTGTTAATGTAATTGATTCTTTTTCTTTTTTTTCTTTTTTTTTTTTTTTTCTTTTTTCTTTTTCTTTTTCTTTTTCTTCTTTTTCCTTTTTTTTTCCTTTTTCCTTTTTTTTTTTTCTTTTTAGTATAGACTTAACTAAAGCCTCCCAGGAGTTCCCTGGTGCTTCTCTTTGATGTGAGTGAGCTCTCCCCCATGCTTTCTCATCCCTTTCCCCTCCCTGTATCTGGCACTCTTTTTTTTGCTAGAAACTCTGCAGTGATGCTTCCCACCTGTTGTGTGCCTTCCTGCAGCCTTTCCCCTCTCCTGCCTTCTCCCCTTGGCAGCTCCAGGGGCTCCCCAGGTTTCCCCAGCAGAGGTGGGGCAGTGTGGGGAGGTTCCTCTTCCTCTCCCCCCTAACTGGGACCACCTGCCCTCCAGCTCCCCCTCTTTATCCCTGGTTCTCACCTTCCTCCACACCCTTTGGGCAATGGGCTGCTGTGCCCCTGCTCCCCTGCCCAGAGGTTCTCCAGGAGCAGGAGCTGCTCCATCTCCCAGCCCTTGGAGCAGGTTGGGTTCCATCACCACTCTGTGCCCATCTGCTGGGGGTCCTGAGGGAGCTCTGAAGGATTCAGGTAAAACTTTCTATAATGCCTCTTCATGGGAGACAGAACAGTTCAGCTGGGGGTTATTTACCCTCCCCATCTATTGGAAAGCCCAACAGTAACCCCAGGAAGCTCTTCAGGGTGGGGGATGAGGTGTGGAGCAGTGGGTGAGCACCTTTTGGCAGTGTTGTGTTTCCCTGGGGGGTTTTGGCCATTGTTGTTGGGGGTTTCAGTGCCTGTGGCTGCAGGGGGGATATTACTGTTCCCCTGCTGCAGTGCTTGTGCAGGCACAGCTGGCACTGTACCTGGTGGAAAATAAATATCTCCAGGGGAGCATTTCACCTGCCTGGGCACTGGGACTTGTTCCACTGGGCTGTCCAGGGGACCTCCAGCTGGAGATGCAGGGGACAAAGATGAAAAACACTTCTCTGTTCTCCCCTCATGGCTGATGTCCTGGTAAAGGAGACATTTAAAAAAAAAAAAAAAAAGTCATGTCTAGGACACTCCCTGCCCAAGGAGGTGGTTGGGTCACCATCTCTGGATGTGTGTAAGGGTCATTTAGAGGTTGTGTTAGGGTCATGGCTTAGGGGAGAGTTTTGTAGGGTAGAAATAATGGTTGGACTTGATCCCAAAGGTCTTTTCCAACCTGAATGGTTCTCTGGCTCTTTGAGGTAATGTACCAGCAGCCTGGGCAAGCACAGCACAGGCACAGCATGTACTGTGTCTGCCAGTGCTCTGGTAGCTCTGTCACCCTCTGGCTGGTGCTGCAAACATCTAAAACCTGCATGGATGCAGTGCTGCCTGGAAATCTCTCCTGCTGGTGGCTCTTTATCCAGCAGGGTTTGGCTTTTCCTTGGTTGTGCAGCAGTGGCAGGTGGTGTGGCTGCTTGCTGAGCTGCTGCCCACAGCCCCCAGCCCTGGGGACCTTCCAGAGCTGTGCTGAAGGAGATTGTGTAGTGCTGGGGAAAAGGTTGGACTTGGTCATCTTAAAGGTCTTTTCCTCCCAAAGCATTTCTATGAATCTGTGATGTTATGCTCATGGCCACCTTGCCTGTGCCTGAGCCCCCAGCAGCAGAAGGAACTGCTCACCTGGCTTTGGGACCTCTGCCCCTCTCCACCCCCATTCTTCTAAGATGACATGAAGCTCAGCATACATTTCTTTTCTCCTTCTCTGCTGCTGCTCTTCTTTAAGAAACTCCTTGTGAAACAGCTTAAAAGAAAATGACAACCTGATGGTTGGTGGGTTTGAGTTTTCTTCCTTCTATTTGTGTTTTGGGTTGGCCTTTTGTTTTTTTTGAGGGGCAGAGTTGTGATGCTGGGTTTATTTTTGCCTTTTAATCACCCAGACTTTGTGAGGCATTTCTGCTGCTGTGGTGCCCCACAGAGAGCTGAATGACCCCACAGAAATAATGGCACTTCCTAGGGAGCTAAGCTGTGTTAACTTCTGTGAAATCTCACAGCACTGAAGAGCCCTCAGCCCAGCCCTGGATTTAACCTTCCTGCACCATATCCCACCTTTTGCCTGATGCCCAGGGCTGCTGGCTGGATTTGTTGCAGTATCTCTGGTGTTGGTGTTTAAGGGCTGGGGGATGATTTTCTGGGACATCTTGTGGGCCTGGACCACAGTAAAATGACCTCTGTGGCTCTTCTGGTGAGGAGAAAAAGCTAAAGTTGTGGGTTTAGCTCACCTGCCTGCTTGGATACGTGGAGACTTGGCTTTCAAATCTAAATGTTTGCTCTGAGCCTTTGACCACTTTTCTCCCCTTCTTTCATTTTATCTCCTGCCTTGACTGGTTACAGTCTCAAGATGTTTGCCAAATATTCTACAGTACAGCAAGAAATCCATGTTGAGAGATACCAAATTCCTGTTAGCTGTTAAGGTTGGAAGAGGTGTGTTAGGTAGCCCATCACATAAAGCTTGATAAAAATCCCTGAGTAAATGCCACAGGAACCCTCCAGGAATAGAGCCTTTAATCTTCAGATTGTCTAAAAGGAGGCTGGTGACATGGCTTGGCTTAGTGCAGAGAGCTCATTTCTGTCACTTGTGATATTGGGAAGATGCTCAAGTCCTTCACCCATCCTGTTCTAAGAGGCAGAAATGAGTTCTTGCTCATGATTTTTGGTTGGTTTTTTTATTCTCCACTGCTAAAATACCAAAAATTCCCAAGGCATGGAAAACACTTGGATGTGCCTCAGCACTTTTTCCCTTTTTGGGGTGCTGGAGTGGCTGTTGCTTCCCTTCCCAGGGCAAGGGCTGCTCAGAGCATCCCAGGTACCACTCTGCTGGGGGTGTCCCTTCTGCTCCCGGGAAAATCAGGTCCCTTTGCTGCTGATCTGACATCCCTTCAGGTTGGGGAAGGAGGGGACGGGTGCTGGGGATGAGGGCTGGGCTGCTCAGCACTGCTCCAGGGAAGAAGCTGTAGCACATGAGAGGTTTTAACTTGGTGTTTTATATCTTAATATTGGCATCTAAATAGTTTCTTTTAAGTGACATTATGGGGGGAGGGAGGGTGAAAACAGCAAAGGAGAGACTCAGGAGTAACTTTGCTCTTATTAAAAACTGACCTGCATACCTAATTCACATTCACTTGACACTTTTTTTTTTTTTTCTCGGTATTTTGCCAAGTTTTATTGCTTCTTGAGAAAATAATTTATTGTTGCTGTTTCTTGAGAGAATGTTTCATCAGTGGGAAATATGTAAAAAAGCTGTTTTATGGTGTGGTGTGACTCCTTGGGGGTGGTCATGTTGTGGTGCTTGTTGTCCATTTGCCTTTTGGTTTGGTTTGTTGGTTTTGGTTTTTTTTTTTTTTTTTTTTTTGGTAGGTAAATAAAATGAAAGTAAATCTTCGGGAGGTGTCAACGCTTTGGTAGCTGAACCTAAAATACCTACTGGGGAATGAAGCAGCCTGAAATCTGTCAGAAGGGATCCAGCTTGTGTCAGGCACTGGTGTTAGTGAGCAGCATGGGCATGCCCAGGGCTCTGGCCCCGGGTGATGCTTTGGGGCTGAGGGGGGCAGAGATGCTGTGTTGGAGCTCTTCCCTGGCACTTCTGGAGCTGTGGCTTCCACTCTCTGCCACGTTACTGATGAGGTGGTACTAGGTTGTAGCTGAAAATTAAATCAGTCAAGAGACATGAAAAAAGTGGGTTTTCTCCAGTGACGTTTCACTTAAAGACCAAACACTTGGCTTGCCATTCAGGTGTGGATTTGATAGGATGCTGGTGACTGTCCCCACAGCCAGACACTTCCATCTCTATCTGAGAGGGTAGGGAATGCACTCTTGATCTTGGCTTTTCAGAAGCTGAGGTTCCTACAGATAAATCAGACCATTTCTTGGTTCAACCCACTGCTGGCATGTAGCTAAGAAAAACAGATGAAGTTTTAACTAAGGATAAACAACTATTTTATTAATTCTTTTACACATACAGGCTAGGACATGAAAAGCTAGAAACTGGTATGGTGGTCCCCCAGGCAGTGTTCTTCATTGGTGGTCACCATCCTTGTCACCTAAAATGGATCCCTTGGATGCCCAGCTGAGGACCTGGTCCTGGTCCATCCTGGTCCAGCCCCCTCGGATGCAGCAGAGCAGCTGTTTGGGATCATGGCTTGGGGCAGGTCCTTAGCCTGGGAACCAGACCCTGCACCACCACATTTCCCCTCCAAACCCTCTGGAAGTGCTCCACTGTTAAATTTGGGTCCCAGCAGCCATTAACTCATCCCACCAATACCACATTTTATTTCCAAGACATTTCTACCCACTGAGGTGAGGAAGCTGAGGGAGCCCAGTGCAGGAACCTCCAGTCCCAGCAGAGGCTGGAAAGGAATCACTGGGGAGGGAGAGCCCAGGAAGGGGATGTTCTCCCCTGCTTCTCCCCTACCCCTGGGGCAGCAGACTTCAGTGCTTCATCCGCTTTATTGGTTTTATTTCATTTTTACACTTTCCTATTGAACGTGTCAGAGCTGCTTGAGCCTGGCTTGTGGTGTATGAAGGCAATTGCTGTCACTGCTGTGACAACCAGGAGAAAGCAGTCCCCTAGCAGAGGGACAAGGGGAAAAGGTCGGGGGGAAGCCACTGGAAAGGTGAGATTTTAAAGTTCAGGTGCTGAGTTAAGTGAAGAAGAAGATGAAGGGGAAGTTACCAGGTAAAGAAACGAGGCAGCAGAACATCATTGCAGTCTGGGGCAAGAGAGGCTGGTACTGAAGGGGGTCCAGAGGGATGGGAAGGATGCATGAGGAGACATGGGGCTGCCCAGAAATGCAGCTGAGAGGTCCCCAAGGCCCCCAGCTTGAGGGGTGCCACTTCTTGAGGGCGGGGGACCTGGAGCACGGGGGTAAGTCTGGGAGCAGAGTCTAGGTGGCTGGAGCTCCTGGGAGGAGAGCAGGGATGCTCCAGGAGATGGGAGAGGTGGAGGAGGCCACAGAGAGACATGGCAGAGGACACACAGGGAATTTCTGTGTCTGCATGTTTGTCCCCAGGACCAATAAACACATGCTGCAGCCTTTGGGGCAATTCCCAGCCCAGGAGGGGCAGGGGTGGCACCTGTGCCTCCTGGAGAGATGCCCAGCCCTGTTCCACATCAGCCTGTTAGGGAGAGAAATCCACCCACCCAGCTGCCCCTCTCATCCTGTACCTCGTGGACACTGAGAGCAGCAGAGCTGTGAGGAGCCCATGGAGCCAAGGAGCTGAAGCCAGATGTGCTCCCACATCTGTGCCCCCTCCCCTTTGCTGGGACACTCCAGGTGCAACCCAAGTTCATTCCTGGGTTGATCCTGAGCCCGGGACTAAAATCCAGGATGGTTCTTACCTTCTGTCCATTGGTTCTGAGCTTCCAAACCAAAAACTTCAACGTTTGCCTGGTGGGAGCCCTGGGGGAGCTCCATGGGGTTCCATGGCACGGGGAGAAGGCTGCAGTGTGACCTCAGCCTGGGGTCAGGGCTCAGCCCAGCTGCTGAATGGGGCTCTGGGAACAAACTGATAAACAGCCCAAGGACACAAAAAGCTGAATCTTCTTCCTGGTGCCTGGGCAGGGGCTCTCATTCTCCCCTGAGCATCCTTTCCCTTCAGATGCCCCCCCTGTAAGATGGTGATGAAAGGGAAGCTTACCTGTGACTTGGAAATTCAAATGGCAGTGGCAGGAAGAGCTGATGTACAGCACGTGACAGTGGGCTGACAACTCACCAAGATTCTCATGGACTTGCACAGGGTCTGGCTGAAGGGTTGGGGAACTTTGCCCTGGGAAATTCCCCCCCAGATGGTTTTGCAAGTCATAGAATCCAATGAACCATTTTTTCTTTTGACAAAACAATTCGTTTCACTTTTTCAGAATTTAAAAAAAAAATAATCTGATGCAATTACACTTTAAAAAGAACAACTGTAACTATTCTGTAGCTAAATACTTGATTCCTTTATATTTCATTCACTTTTATGTGACTTTTTTAGGAGATATCATCCATTTTAAGAGCAAAGCATGCTTTATAAAATATTTTCTGTAAGACTCCTAGCAAACATGGACTCTGGTTCCTCAGCTGGGATTGCATTCAAAACAAAAGTAAATATGGAAATATTTCCATTTCACTAAACTAAAACCATTTGATCCGCAGTAATATAGCATTGCTCTGAACAATTTAAATACTAATAAATACTGCAGGCCAAACAACTTTTTTTGAAGGTGCTGCCAGTACTCTCGTAGCAGTTAATAAAGTAGTCACAAATGATTCTGCCCACTTTTGTCCCAAAGAGGATCATATTTAATGCTCCATTTAATTTGCTCAAATGTCAGGGAACATCAAAAGGGGAAATTTATTGTATTAGTCACTGAAAGAGATATAGCAGGAGCATCATGCTATCTAAAGATGATTAATAAAAATAGCTATTGATTTTGCAAAGTCAATAAATCCAGCTGTTCAAATGATGGTATCACTCAGGGACAGGGACCACCTGAGTTTGTTTGGGTCCCTGCAGATCTGTCTGCAGCCCCTGCCCCCTCCCAGGAGGGAAGGCTGAGGAGGAGCTGTGCTGGGGGTTCCCTCCCTGGGCTCCCCAGGGGGTGGGCATCACCCACTGCTGGGGCTCTGAGCCACCCCACAAACCCTCACGTGGCTTGGTCAAAGACAAGTGGAGATCCAGCACCAGGATCCCCTCCAGCCAGGACCCAAACCTTCACATGGCCCTGTGCCCTTAAAAACATTATTATTATTATTAAATTTTATTTTTATTTTTTTGTTTTGGTTTTGTTTTTTTAATTTATTTTTATTTTAAATTTTTTTTCTATTTTTTAATTTGTTATTTATTTTTGTTATTTTTTACATTTCTCTGCAGCTGTATTTCTAGGAACACTCCTCAGCCCCTTGCTCTGCCTGGCCTCATTGATACAATCCTCATTTCTGGAGGTCCTTGATGGTATTTAGAGAGACAAGAACCTTGTCCTCTCTCTCCTCCATGTAACAGAGCTTTGGGAACATGATTTCAGTGATGAGGTTTTTGTCACCTGCAGCTTTTTCCCCCTGAGCAACTTAGAATGATTCGGGTTGGAAAGGACCTCTGAGATCATCAAGTCCAACCCTTGATCCACTCCCCCTGTGGTTCCCAGCCCATGGCACTGAGTGCCACGTTCAGTCTCTTAAAAACCTCCAGGGACAGAGGAAATACAGGACTTGTACAGGAAGCAGTCCCAGGAAATCCCCCTGCCCGTGTTTGCCCAGGAATTCTCTCCAATGGCCAAGCTGAACTCATGGCATTCAGCTCCCTGTGGTGTAAACCTGGAATTCTGCTTAATTTATTTTTTTTTTAAACCCCAAATGAGTTAGGATTTGGCCTCAGAAAGGGGGAAGCACTGGCTGGTTTCAAGGCTTCCTCTTCTGTCTATTTCCCCAGCGAGGTGAGATGTCACTGTGCTGATTTCTCTGGGATGGATGATGGGGAAACAAAAAGTTAAGGGTGCTGACTTCAGTTTAAAAATATTTCTTTGGCTTCAGTGTTTCTACATTCTGAGTTAGATTTGCAAAATCTGCTCATTCCACACCTAGTGCAGAGATTGCCCCTGCCAGGGGAGGGTGAGCAGGGAATTACCCGCTTTGGTGTCTGGGGGGAAAGCCTTTCTCATTTGAGTGCTAAAATCACTGTTAATGGAATGCAGAATAAATGATGGGATGGGCTCTGGTGGTTTCAGGGTGATACTGTTTAATTCCTGGAGTTCTCCCCTGAGCAGGGGTTTGGTCAGCAGCAGGTGAGCAGCAGCTGGTGGCACCTTTGACAAACAGGTGGGCCAAGTCCTCCATCACCTGGAGTACTTCAGAGAGGAGTTAAAGGGTTAAAAGGTTAGAAGTTAAAAGGGCATGAGCTCCTGCAACCTTCTCACTTGCTCCTCTGCTTGGCCAGAATTGCCTGACTTCTCCCTACACATCACAGCCCAAACCTTCCCATGCCCTTGGGCTTGGATCTCTCTGTGGATGCCTCTCTGGATTTTTAAGGTCTTTTGATTTCCCTTTTGAGATTACAAATTATTACGAGAAGAAACACTAAAATACTCAGTCTGCAGGCCACGGGGTGCAGGCAAGGCTGGCTCTGTCTCCTTAACCATCCCCCTGTGAGTCTGGAACACAGCCCCAGCCCCCCAGCTGGACCTGCTGTGCTGTGAATCCTCCTGCTCCTGCACCACTCCGGTCCCTTTATCTTGGGCACTCATCTGCACGGTGAAACCTTCTCCAGTGCCCTTCTGAAATTTTAACTGTGCTACAGCCCCTGAATTTCCCTTATCTACCATGGCAGTAATATCTTCAAAGGCTGCTGGGATTAGTTAAGCACAACCCAGCATGCTGGGAGCCATGCTGCTGCCCCTAATCACACCCTCCTCCTCCTCTCTTCCTCCTCCTCCTCTCTTCCTCCTCCTCCTCTCTTCCTCCTCCTCCTCTTCCTCCTCCTCCCTCCCTTGGGAGGGTGTCCCAGAGTTTCCCTCCCACAGATGAGGAAGCCCCTGGTCTGTGGTTGCCAGCTTGCCTTTTTTCAAACAACTGAGCTGTGTGTGACAGGTTCAGGGCCTCTGTAATCTCACCCCAAACTTTACGAGCTCTTTAAAACCTCCGTTAAAGAGTCACAAGTTGCCTCATTATTTGACGTTATAATTCAAGCACATCCATTCTCCTATCATTTTAGGTGGGGGTTTTTGGTGGTTTGTTTTTTTTTAAAGCTTTTCTTCCTCATGGAGTAGTGCTTGTAAAACCTCCCCATGGTAGCTGGTTTCTTGCTGCTGGTGTACCCAGGCTGGCAGAGGGCAGGGAGGGGACGTGTGGGTATGAGGCTGGGGTCCTGCATGACAGTGGTGAGCTCTGGATTGCCAGGAGACATGAAGGACCCATCTTAGGGGACCCCAAAGTGCTCCTCACCCTGTCCAGCCTCGCATCTCCTTTTCCAAGCTCCCCTGAAGCTCTGCTGGGACCCCCAAGGTGCCCAGGGCTTGGCCATGCCCTGAGCTCTGCTGTCAGGATGAGGAGCTCAGTGTGTGTCTGGGAGGGGAAGGAGGAGAGGGTGCAGGGCAGGGGGTCCTCCCCACAAAGGGGAGGATGGTGGCAGGGTGGAAATGTTGGTCCATTATGGCAGAGAGCACGTAATGTCCATGGGCATTAGTCTGGGGGTGCTGAACCCTGGCAGCTCCAGCAGCAGGCACCCAAGGAGCCCTAATCAGGTGGTGGATGGAGACATTAGTGAACATGCTTCTTTGTAAAAGTGGCCTTATCTCAGACCTTGCATATGTACCGTGGGCTTCTGCAGTGCCCATGATAAGTAGCACTCCTTGTTTCATTGAATGGTGGAGTAAATAGTCACATAAAACCCATATAATTTGCTGGCTTGTAAGTTAAAGCCCCAGGCAGTCTTATCACTTCTTTTGTCATGTCCCTTACACTTCTAGGGCAATTCCATGTCAAATTGCTCTACATTTTGCACCCTGACCCAGCCAAAGTGGAAGCCTGCAAAAAACTTACAATTTCTTCATTTTTTTTTTTCTTTTACATTTTGTACCTCATGAACTGCCCTATTTTATTTCCTTCCAGAGAGCTGAATGTGGCTCTGTAGCTGCACTGAGAGCATATCATTTCACCAGGGCTCATCTTGGTTATCAAAGTACAAAAGAAAAACATGGGTGCTTGACTAACTTCAGAAGTGAAGATATTAATTATTGAGCAGCAGAGGAGCACTCACCTTAACACTGATGTTGAGGCAGAGACCATATTTATCTTCAAGTACCCCAGAGCAAAGAACCCAGAGGAAGCTGGTTACCTTTGCGACCATATTTATCATGTAAATAGCTCAGAAAGGGAGACTGCCAGTTACATCTTTAGAACACAAAACTGCATGCATTTCACTATTTTGTAAATGCCAGGGAGATGCAGCATCCGTTGGAGTTAACGGCGCGGCACTTTTGTGTTCAGCAGCATGAATCATTAATCATGAGGCAGGCCATATTCTTGTACTGCTTCTGCTTTCATTACTTGGCCTAATTAAACAGTTCTCTGAACTGGAATCTCAGATTCCTCTGTTACAGATTATCATTAATTATGGTGAAAGTGCTCAGAGATGTTGGACTCAATTATATTCTGCTCAACTCTGGCACGGCGTGATTCATTGCACAGCCTGCTCTGCAGATGTACTCTTTTCTTATCTTGCACTCCCACTTTTGTAAATTGGGATCTGCCAGCCAACAAACTAAGAGTTATGTGCCTCGTTTTCATTAAAAACATGTTGGAGGAGCACGCACCAATTAAGGATTCTGTATTTTATGCCGAGCGCCGGGTTTGGGGGGGGCAGAGAGGGGCAAAGCAGCTCGAGTCATGCATCCTGCTCTGGGCCACCTCCCCTGGGCTTGGGCCCCTCTTCTCCACCACCTTGTCCTGGTGCCACCCCTCCCGGGAGGGCTGGGGGGGTGGGGGGTACAGGGCACCCAGCCTCTCCCTCCAGGGCATCAGCCGCTCGGGTGCTGTTCTCAGTCCCAGCAGCAGAGATGTTCCTGTGGCTCCTGTGAAAGGCAGCAGCACCCAGCAGTAAGGTGACACTGCTGGTACTAATACAGAACTGGCCTTAACACCTCTTACTTCTACCAGACACAGCTTAATAAATTAACGGGGTAAGAAAAAGTGCAGCTCTGCAGGTCGGCATTTAAAAATGTTTTGTATTCGAAATCGAGTCAAAATATAAAATTACAAGCATTGAGATCTGGGAAAATTAAAAAAAAATCTGAACTACATTGATGCTGCAAAAAAATGGTGAGATTTTTCTTTTCTTTTATAGTTGTGTCAGGTTTCAGACTTTTAAAAACCAGTGGTTCTGGCTGCCAGCTGCACTTCACGGGCGCCGGGGAGGTGGTGTGGTGGTCACCGAAGTCCCCGCACTTCGGGTGAAGATATGTTATGGCAAAAGCGATGGGATCTGGCTGGGGATGAGGGCTGGAACCAGCCCCGGGCCGTTGCTCACCCCTCAGGACGGGTCGGGATGCAGCAGTTGTGTCACGACAGCCCCGGCGCTGGGGTCTGCCCGTGGGTTCGGGGCAGGGACCAGCCCTGCTTCCCCAGCCCGAATCCCCAGTGATGCCCCAGTGAGCTGCTCCAGAGCTCAGCTGCTCATAAAGTGAAATAGATTGCCAACAGAATTGCTTACACTGCTCCGACGCTGTCAACAGAGAAGTGTTTACAGCTCGCAGGTTAACATGGCTTACATGAGAGAGACCGGCTAGGAAAAACTTAAAATTCAGCCTGGAGAGGTTTTATATTCATCATCATCATCTTTACGCCGAGCACGAGATGTGTTTTTACTGATATATGATTAGCTAATTCACCTGCGGTAAGTGGATTTGTTTCTCCGTGTCAAAATAGACACTGGGGCTTATCTACAGGTAGATTGGAGCCCAGAGTTCCTGATGAAGTTATCAGGAGAGCAGCGCGGCTTCTGCCGGGCTTTGATTGCGGTGACAAAAGCCATCTACGGCACAAAGGAGTGGCGAGGCCACCGGGAGGGGTTCCTCCTGCTTCAGCCCAGAAATGTGGGGTCCAAGCCCTGCGGGAGGGGACGGGAGTGCGGCTGGTGGCGGCTCCTCCCTCTTGGACCACAGATGGGCATCACCGTGATGGGCAGGAGGAGAGGACACCCACCCCTGCTGTCCCCTCCCCACCCCAAAACACCCCTCCCCACCTCT
>JAAWXA010000020.1:905823-943944 GCA_038090715.1 Florisuga fusca
ACACATCTTCCCTCCTTCCCTCCCTCCTCCCGGGCTTCCAGGCCACATTTTGGGGGATCCCCTGGGGATGGGTGTCCGGGGGCACAGGGGGTTGGGTGGCACGGACAGAGCCCGGGGACACACACAGGGGGTTTGGTGACACAGGGGGTTTGGTGGCATGGCCAGAGCCCTGCAGAACATCCCCCCCTTGCCCCCATCCGTGGCCGCAGGAGCTTCTGGGCACCGCCTCACACGGGGTCTCATTTTCTACAGGAGTTGTGGGTTTTAATATATATGAAAATCAGTCGTCTTGTATCTTTGCATATGTGCCTTTTGTAATGTAATTCTGACAGATGGTGAGCTAGATAAATCTAGCTCCTTGCCATGGAAAACCTTGGCTTGACTCGTGCTCCCCCAAAACTTGCTTTAAACTGCTACTGTGTTTTATTTTTTAAATATAGATGTATATTTTTTTCCTCCTGGTCTGCTTTTGTTTTCATTTTCAGTGTATCTGCCAAGTATTTCCACCCCTGATTTCCACATTCAAATTGCAACTGAGCTCTGATTTTTTTTCTTTCATTTTTAGCCCTATTCAGTGCATAATGCCAGTGACTTTGCTATTCTGCATGTCTCCCTATTAAAAATAAATATGCTACCCTGTCCCTGTTTGCACCGTCTACCATTCTGACAACAATCCTGACAAATTCTTACTATTTAAGGGTGGCAAAAAAAACCCCAACAAAAACAAAACTAAAAAACAACTCCAGCAGGAAGCAGTTTCCTCTCCTGCCAGCTCCAGACAGACTGCTCATTGAAAATGTAATACACTGCTGCCATGTCACAGGTCAGCTGGCAAATGGCAATCTGAATTTTAAAAGGAATATGAATAAAATTCTGTTTTATTTTGAAAATGAACTTTGTGCCCTCCATCATGAATCCAATATATGTCTTAATCTTCTATGCTCTTGAAGCCTGCGGCTCCTGGCTGAGTCCTTTGACTCCTGAACCTAATAAGGAAATAGGTTGTTTTCTCATCCTCGCCTCATTTTTAGAGGGGCTGAAACAAACAGTCCCTATTTCAAATGTAATTGGCAAAGCATAAAAACATGTGTGTTATATAATTTTTAGGTTTACGACGGAGCCCGGAGCCGGGAATGTGTTGGGGGTTTTTTTTGTTTTTATTTTATTTTATTTTAAAATCTGATTAAGATGTTCTGCCTTCAGAAATACAGCTGTCAAGATTCCAAAGGGGAATTTCCCTCTGGCAGCCTTTGGTGTGTACCCACCTGCAGAGCTGGTCAGGGGTGAAGGGCTGGACATGCTGCCTCCAGCCTGGGAGGGGAGGATGGAGGGAGGCAGGGATGCTGCCCCTGGTGGGTTAATGGCAGCTGATGGGCTTTAAAAGGATTTTTTGTCACTGAAATGCCGGCTCCAGGGCTGAGCACACTCGGGGGGTGTGCATAGATATTTATGTGTATGGCGGGTTGTGTTGCTGGGCAGGGTCTGCCCCCCTTTGCTGGGTGCCCCCTCACCTCCTGCAGCCCACCCAGGTGTCTGGGGCCTCTCCTTGTACCCCGGTTCCTGCTCACATCCGTGTGGCACTGGGATCCCACTGTTCAGCTGCAGAAATGAACGCTGGTGTTTGCCTCTGTGGCTTTAGGGTTTTCCTCCTGATGCCACCCTGCTGGTTTGCTGTGCTGGCTGGTGGGGCAGGGCCTGAGCTGAGAGCAGGATGGGGGCTTCTCTCAGACAGGGGCTGGTTCATGCCCTTAGTTAACTGGGATGTGCCTTGGGAAGGTCACGTGGAATTTGGGGAATTTCTCTTCACACGCAAGAGAAAAAAAAAATCCACCAGCCTGAGAGGAGATACAGACACAGAGGTGTCTGTATACATATATAAATGTTGTATAGGTACCTGGCTGTGAAGCTGGGCATGCCTGGAAGCAGCCAGCAGCAAACCCCCCTCGCCTGCTTGCCCCCCTCCTCTGGACCCGTCCTCACACGGGTGTTCCCACTGACTGAGACACCTCCAGGCCTGTGGGCTGGGGTCACAGTGACCTCTGATGTCCCACCCCAGGACTGGGTTTATTTTTCTCACCATTCTGTTTCTATTGAAGGAAAAAAAAAAAACCAACAAAACCATTTTTGTTTCCCCTGTGATGCTGCTGAGGGCCAGGAGACTGCCTGGAGCAGCTCAGAACCAGGCTGGAGGTGCTGGCCCAGCCCAGCTTAGGTGACCTGGGCACTGGGAAGCACTGCCTGTGGGGTGGGTGGTTTGTTTCTCAGGGAGGGATGCAGGATACTGGGGGGGAAGGGGATGAGTATCTTTTTTCCTGCCTTTTTTCCACATATTTTGAGACTCTGCTATGACTTTTGTGTTCATGTGATCCCAGCACGGCTCATAAGGAACCATCTCCTGATCTTTACAAGTAGCATATTGCACCCAGTCTTGAAATACAGCTGAAATGCATTAAAATATGGATGCAGAACCCAGAGCTTTAAGAGAGCCCTTTTTTTTTTTTTCTTCCAAAGAAAACTACACTTAATTTTAAACTTAGAGCAAAACCTGGAGTCAGAAGTGTGAGGATCTTGCCCATGTAGATTCAAGTGAAAGCCTTAAGCAACCTTCATCTGCTGACCTGTGGGGTCAGCAACAACAATAACAAAAGGCCACAAACCCACCTGAAAACCTCGTCCTAGGAGGCCTGGGGGTGTTGGAGTGGTGGTTGAGTTCAGGATGTGAATGATGGAAATGCTGCTGGGAGCCCCAAGAAGCAGTGCAGGGGGGACTGGTGTGGTACCAAAGCCCCAGAGATCTCCATGGATCCCAATTTGTCTGGAGATATTCATTTTACAGAAGTGTGTGTGGGCACTGGAACACAGCAGAAGGTCAGGAGACACAAACTCTTTGGGAAGAATGGGGAATGGATGATCTTGGAATATGGGCACCACTGGAAATGTCTTGCATTGCCTTGAAGTGGCTGTGATGCTAAATGCCCTATTGCTGAAAAGCCTCCAGAGCTATTGACAGAAGCTTTCAAAAAATGCTTCCAGGCTGTCTGGGTGCTTTGCACACCTCATTTCAACAGGTGGTGGATAATGTCCCCTTGGGGGGAGATGGTTTTTTTCTTGTCTGAACTGGGTTGTTGCCCAAGAACAGTGTGGCAGCTGCTGTCTTGACCAGATGAAGCTTTGTCCTTAGAGCAGGCGTGTAACAATTCAGTATAGATTTTGTTGTTGTTGTTGCAGTGATCAATTATGATTTGCTTCTCAGGACTGCACCAGTGAGCACCTGTGAGAAGCTGCCTCATGGGGACTGGGCAGGAGTGAGGGGGTGAGCCCTGGCCCGGGCAGGGCTGTGCTATTTAATAATAAAAATAATAATAATAATACAGGGGGGTTTGATAGAATAAATTTCTGAACTGGAAAATACAAAGGGAAGTCAAGGAGTTGGAGATTAGCTGGAATTTTGCCAATGCCTTGGGCAAGGCAAGAATTACGGCTGTAATATATCCAGGAGTGATGTAGAACATGGAAAACCCCCCTGTAGCTGCCAGGCTGCCAGAAGGTCAGGTATTTTGGGGGCTGGGGAGTGTCCCTGGGCTGCCAAGCAAAGCAATTATTTCATTACCCATCCATCCCTCATTTAGACCCAGCTCCTGTTTGTGTTTGATTGCTGTACTGATAATGATGATGTTGAGAATCGCTGTGATGAGAAATTGCAATCAGCTAAATAGCAGCAGAGGTTCCCTCGGGGGAAGAAAGGGCCTTGTGCAGTGCCAGGCTGGATGGCTGGGGGCTCCCCCCGCTTTGTCTGGGGGTTGGGGAGCAGCTGGGAGGGATGGGTGCTCCCAGCAGGCTGGGCTGGAGCTGCGGGACCCGGGGAACCCCGGGCTGCGGGGGGTTCGGCCGCTCCAGGATCCCAGGCTCGGGGGTGTGCGGTGAGCTCAGCCCCGGCAGCACCCACCTCCTTGGAAGGTGCAGGGAAGGCTCCTGGTCCTGCCATGGGAACAACCCCTCCCCGGCTCAGCCCGCATCCTCCCGGCTGCTCCCGCCGCGCTGTTGCCATGGCAATGCCGCCTTTCCAGGACCCCTTTGCCAAACTCCCCCCTTCGGACACACCAAATCACTTCTCCAACCTTCCCGTCTGCTCTCCCGGGGCCCCTCTGCCCCCCCCAGCCCTGCTCCTCCCCCGCAGCAGCGGAATGAGGATGATGCTGAAGCTGCACTAGAACCTGAACGGAACCAGAACCTGTTGAGGTCCTTTCAGAAAGCTGAGTTCACTTTTTGGTTGCTGTTGGGTTTGGTTTTCTGAATCAAAGGCTGATTTCAGTAATGAATGCAATTAAGGTGAAGTTCTAAACTAGAATTGCTTGGGGGTATTATTTAATAGTCACATCCATTAATTACTGTCCTTGCCTGGCAACTTTTGGGAAGTCCTGGGTAGGCAATCCGTGGCTGGCCCGCAGGGGCAGTGTGCTCCATCCCCACTGTGTCCTCAGCCCGTGGCACTGCTGGAAACCAGAGACACAAAACCCTGAAACTTTCCTTTAACCGGGCTGTTTCCCCTTTCCCCGGGCTGAGGAAACTCCCAGTTTGTGGCTGGGCTCTCCCCAATGCTCCCCTGGGCTGGCAGAGGGGCTGCTCTCACCATGTCCCATCACCACCAACACTTCTGCACCTCCCCAGGTCCCTCCAGGGAAGCAATCTCCCAATTTAGGGGAGTCTTGTCCCAGGCAGGCAGCCCTGGGCACCCACAGGGGTCCCCACAGCTCTCCTGGTACCCCAGTGCCCTCCATCTGCTGTGCCCAGCCCACCTTGCTTCCCCATGCTGACCACTCAGTCCTCAAAACTGTCCTTCTGGGTTTTTTCCCCCCTCTCTAAACCTCATCCCTGAGGACATTTAGTCTGGATTGGACTGAGCAGTGGCCTCGTTGCAAAGACAGAGCTGTGTCTCAGGCAAGCCCAGAGAAGCTGCAAATGGGGCGGCTGCTCCATCCCACAGCAGAAGGACCAAGCTGCAGAAGATGCAGTCTTTGTCCTCCTTAGGATTTTAATCCCTGCTGGCCTTGCCCATGGTCCTCCCTGGTGAACAGAACACTTCTGCTTTCTCACAGAATCACTGAATGGCTTAGGTTGGGAGGGACTTCGAAGATCATCTCATTCCAACCCCCTGCATGGGCAGGGACACCTCCCACCAGCCCAGGCTGCTCCCAGCCCCATCCCTGCTCTGCTGGGATTAACAGAGCTGCTGGGTTCTCATCTTTTCCCTGTCTTCTCTTTGCCTTCTCGGCCTCCCTCACTCACAGCAGAGATGTGCAATTGTTCTCCTAGGGAGTAATAGCACCGAGGTTCTGAGCTCTGCTGGAAGGCTGGAGGAAAAGCAGGTTTATGTCCAAGCAGAACATCTCACCCGGGGGTCCAGCATCCTCTCTGGGTTTGGTTCCTACCCTTGTGACTGTGTGACAAAGCATCCTGGTGGTTCCTGTTGGTAGAAGAGCTCAGCCCAATGCCTCCCAATGCTTCCACTTCTTCACTTCTCCTCAGTGGTTTTTACTTTTGTTGTGGTTTTAGTTCCAACTCCTTCTAAAAGACATGTAATGCTTGAAGGTGGTGTGAGAAATCTGCCTGGTGGCAAGTGAGAGCAGTTTTAAAAGGGAGATGCTGCTGGAGCAGAGATGAAGTGTCTCTCTTGCTCATTTTTGCATGTTTTGTGGCATCTTTTCACCCTGGCAGTAGAGGAAATTCAAAGCAGGTCTGAAAAGGACCACGTACCGTCTGAGTTAAACACTCCCAGCAACTTCAGCCAAGTGAGACACATTCATTATACCAGAAGTAGCTGAAATTACATGGGAAACAGCTGCCACAATTGGCAGATTATGGTTCAAGTACTTGTAAATTTTTACGATTCTGAAATGTGTATTTTTTGAAAGTGTAAGAAAAGCATCTCGGTAGCTTTGGAGAGCAGTGGAAGCTTCAAAAAAAACTAACAAAAAAACAACAAACTAAAAACTTCTTGGTTGTGTCTAAACCAAGTCAGGCAGGAGCATCTCCATGTGGCTGGTGTCCCCAGGACACCCCAGTGTCAGCCCCTGGGCAGTGACACGTGTCCCAGAGCCCAGAGGGAGTGAAGGGGCTGCCAGGATCCCCCCCCACCTCCAGCAGCAGGATTAGCAAATTGGAAATTAATCCCAACCCCTTCCAGCCTGCTGGGATTCATTAGCTGAAGGTTTCAAACTATCTCCCAGGTTAAACAAAAGAATTGGAGTTTTTTTGCATATCTTTGTGAGGTAGGGATCCTCCAGAGATGGTAGATTATCTCTGGAATTTTTTTTTTTTTTCCTTTACAATCCTGTAACTAAAAATTGCTGAAAATAATTTCTGGAACACTTAGTAGGGTTCCTGAGAATGCTTGCCTTAAATAAGGATATTACACTTAATTAAGCATGATGCCTGTGGGGCCGAGGGGGTCAGGTTCAGCTGAGAACTCTCAGCTTATGTGACTTTCTAGTTGAATGCAATGGCTTCAGCAACTTTTAGCATTAAGGCTGTTGGCTGATGAGGAAATTTATGATGTTTTTAGAGTAAAAAAATACCGATATAACAAAAAAAATATTCTATTGTATTTCTGTGTTAAGAATGTGGTAAAGATGCGTGGCTGTTTAGTCGTGCTTGGATGGAATCAGAAGTGTTTCCTTTATCCTTGCCACAATAGGAGGAATATTATTTTATAAGGGTTATTTTTTATTTTTTTTTGCTTTCACAGGTTCAAATTAGGCTTTGATTCTGTGGTGACATAAATAGAGAGGCACTTCCCCAGCACCTGCTATTTATCTTTAAAAAAAAAAAAAAAAAAAAAAAGGAAAAAGAAAAAGAAAAGAAAAAAAAAAATCCCCCAAAGTTTGACTGACACTAATTTCCCGAACAAGATACCCTAGAAACTCCAGTTTATCTCATAAAATCATAACAGACAGGGTTTGTGATGTCCCCTCCACCAGATTCTTTATTCTGTCAGTTGCTAGCATTTGAGCTGACGGAGGGAGATGCGCGGGGCTCATATGCCAGGGAGGAGAGGAGAAGCTGTCACCAGCAGTGTAATGTGCTGTGTATTATCACTCAGACTGATCCGGGGGCCCCGAGACTGTCATCTTTTTAGACTGTACAAGTCAACACAAATAAAACTGAGGAGGCAAATGATAATGTCTGAGATAGATCCAGGCTCATTCTAGCCATTACTTTTTATTCAAACCGGGGAGATGACATGATGTGAAAAATGAGCCTGTGTCTAGTTCAGTGCCCATTAGTGTGTGAGCACATTATCTTCCACTTTTCACATCGCATCTCCCCGTACACACCGTGGCAGCTCTGGCTACACAGCCCGTCAGCTTTAGGGGGCTGCCAGCACCTCTGCTGCCTCAACCTACAGCAAATATTGCCCCCCAGACCATGGATGGGGAGCACGTCAGGAACCCCCCTCCTCTGGTGTCCTCCTGACCCGCCTGGAGCCACCGGGGGCTGGTGCCTCCAGCATCCCCAGTCACAGACCAGCACTTGGGAGACCCTTCCCAGGGCTGGGGCTGCCTTCCTCGTCCATCACCATCCCCAGAACTGCTGCCCCTTGCTCTGCTCCTCCCAGGGGACAGGGTCCTCACTCAGCCACAGGAGCAGCAGCTCTCTTGCCTGCATTTCCCTGCAGGCTCTCCAAGCATCACCTTGTTTGGGCCAGGGATGGGCAGGGGTGCTGGGGAAATGCTCCCTTCCACAGCTCCGTGGGCTCCAGGAGCTGCCAGAGCTCAGCTTGAGCCTTCACCCCCCAAAAAAAATAAGAGTTGGAAAACCTCACCTCGGGAACAGGAATCACTTTCCTGAGGAGGTTTTAGCACTATCAGTACCCAAGTAAAACTCCTATTACTTTCCCATATAACCTTTAATTACCCCCACCACCCCAAAAATATCCCTCAATTACCTTCTGGGCAGAATTATGCATATTTTTAAAGTTCTCCTAGGGATATAACACTAAACGTTGGGTTGTTATGGTTCAGTGGTTTAAATTACAGTGTACTTAATTAAAACAGCGTAAAAAGCTGTCAGTATTCCATATAATTTGAAAGACTTTGATTAGTGATTTTTTTATTGTTATTTTTTTTTCCCCTTTCTTTCTTTTCCTGCTAGAGCACCCTTAGCTTTGCCATCCCACTGTCAGTCACTGGCACCTGGGTGAGGGCTGATGCATCCTTCTGTGGCACGAAGGGGGGAAAAAAAGAGCAAGGCAAACAAGTGACAGTTCCCAGCAGCAGCAGTGACAGTCTGAGAGCACCCATCCTGCCAGGGGGAGGGAACCCAGAGGTTCCAGTTCTGCTGGGAAGGGTGGGATCTGGGAGTCAGCCACGTCCTCCTGCCAGGGCTGCTGGCCAAGGGCAGCCTGTGGGCCAGAGAAGGGGTGATGGCAAGGAGAGGCTGGGGATGAGTGCCCTGGGAGGGATGGGGATGCAAACCAAACCACCCCCAGCATGTGAAGCAGACATGAAGCTGCTGCTGTGTGTGTTGCTGTGCAGCACCCTGCCTGCTGCTGGGGGTGCCTGTGGGCAGGCACCTGCACAGAACACACCCCTGGCATGGACAAGGAGGGGAAAAACCTGAATTTTTGTAAATTCCCCCCAGAACACCAGCATCATGTTGAATCCCACCCCATATCCCGCTGGCAGCACTGTCCATGGGACCAGCACTGGGTGCAGCCTCTGGGGCAGCCCCTGCAGCTTGGTGGCTCCTGGGGTTCCCCTGCTCTGGGCCACCAGCCCACAAGTTCTCTCTTATTGCCAGAACTTCTTCCTGGGCTTTGGGAAGGAACCTCCTGCTCCTGCAGAGGAGGCTGCCAGCAGGATGGCTATTGTCAGACCCTGCAGCAGGGATGGGGAGTCTGCTTAAGGACTTTTTTTTTTTTTTTTTTTTAAGTGTAGTCCATGTTTATTTATAAACTAATGATATGACAGCACTTGCACTGTGAACGTCTGTATTTTCATCCAGGCTTTTTATTATGGCAAAACATGAAATCGTAGCTGTGACCAGGAAAGTCTTGTTTAGCCACGGGCTAAACGTCGAGGCATTGATGTATGGTTCAGCTCAAAATCCTGCTCCACTTTTTAGATTATAAGACTAAGCAAATATTTTTAAAAATACAGTTAGGGAAAAGCATATGTTCAGGATTCACAATGTTTTTTTTTCCAGTTCAGAGAATTTTCAAACCTATTTGCTTGCCGGGAATGTGCAGATGCATTCATGCTTGCTTGAAAAATTATCCCTTTTTTAAGTAATGACTTGCTGGTAATTGTTATCTCCTTCCAACTCGGGCTCAGGCACTTCAGCGTGCACTCATCCGCAGTGCCCGAGCCTCCCAACAAGAGGATGCTTATTTATTTCCTCTCTATGATACTGCAAAAACCATGGAATGTCAGGAAAACGTCGTTCAGTTGTGTGGAGCTGCTGGTGTTGAACGTGCTTACAGCAGGCAGAACCAGAGGTGCTGGTCTGGTTTGGAGCAGATGCTGTCGCCTCCAGGGCACTTGAGCAGTTCTGGATCTCCTCCCCAGGCCCCAGGTCCATGCTCAAGGTGGGGGTGGCCAACCTGACCCCCCATTCCCACGCTCTCGCCAGGCACCAGCCCTGCTGTAGGCTGTGCTCTGTTAGTTTTGCTCATGTATTCTTCAAAATCCACTCATTTCCTATTCATTTCACCCCTGCAATTGTGTTTGGATTATTATTTTTCCCTTTGTCTATTTACAAATCAGGGCAGAAGAAACTTTGAGATGCCACTTCCTCACTTGAAACCTTGGCAAAATAATCCCTCAGCAGCTGCACTGGGCTGCTCTGTAAGGGTTTACATCAGAGAAGCACAGGTTGGTTTGGGTTGGAGGGGCCACCCAGTGGGTTAAAGCCCACCCAGTGCCACCCCAGCCATGGGGAGGGACCCCTCCCACAGCCCAGGGTGCTCCCAGCCCCATCCAACCTTCAGCACTGCCAGGGATGGGGCAGCCACAGCTTCTGGGGGCAACCTGGGGCTCAGCACCCTCACCCCAAACAATTTCTGTCTGGTTTCTCATCTAAATCCACCTTCTTTTAGTATAATTTTGTCCTGTTGACCTGGAAGATGGTCTGCAGGTAACAGGCAGCCCTGAGGAAGCTCCTCAGCATTTGGCTGGAGGGAAAGGGCTGTGGACCTGGTCAGCACCACCTCGACAAAATCTTTAGGAACAAATTACCTTTGAGAGGTTAAATCTTGCTTAAAAAGTGTGTTAACAAAGGAGGAAAGCATGCAGTCCTGCCATCCAAAATCAATGCTCCGATGATGAATCTTGAAAAGATTCTGGTGAAATGAGGCAGCTCATGTAATTATGGTTGTATGTTTACTGACACTTGGAGCACCCCGCATCGCCGGGGATGGGAGAGGCAGTTTTGCCTTCTAAGATTTAATATGTAGGAGGGTGGTCACCTGTTCTAAAAGGTCTAATTGCCTGGGCTGATTCCCCCTTTAGAGTAATTTATATTGCTGAAAGGATGAGTCCCTTAGGGGTACATTCTTTCAAATTGTTGCTAACACAGAAAAGATTTTTGTCTGTGTGTGTGTGTTGTCCAAGTAGAAAAAATTCTTCATGTTCTCCAATGGCAGCTGACCTTGGTTTTTTAGGAGCACTTTGCTCCCGTGAAGGGGAAGCTGGTGTCCCAGGAGGGGCTGGGGAGGAGGGGGAGCTGGGCCCCCCCGGCACGGTGCCGGCAGCCGCGGTGGTACCCGCAGCAGACACTCTGCAGTGAATCTTAATTAGGCACATGCAGATAGCTCAAAATCTGCTCAAGATGGATTATCTGAATGAATACTAGTAAATTATCCTTTTATTATCCTTTTAGTGTTCGCTGGGGAGATTGGATTGGATAGCAGGCATCTGATACTTTCCCTCCCTTGGACTGAGATGGAGGAGCAGGATGCTGGAGGGGGGACAGCCCGTGGGGGCACTGGGGGGTGGGCACCTGGGAGATGGCTTGGAAAAGAGGGGTGGGCTGCACCCCACCATGGCACCCTGCAAGCTGCAGAAATTTTGGGTGCTGGTATTTAGCATGGAAAAAAAAAAATAAAATGGAAGCCCACTGGATCATCTGGGCTTTGAAAAAATGGCTTTGAAAAGGATGTTCTAGGGGTATGGTGCTGCAGCAGTGATTTGAGAGGTGTCACACTGCACTGTTGATAACACCAGTGCCCACGGAAAGTTTGTGTTGAGTGGAGATGACAGGTTTTGGACACAGCCTGTACGAATGTGTCCCCCATCTAACAGGGGGCCTGGAGGAGCAGGGTGTGGGGTGGCACTGGGAGCTGCATGCTACCATCCTCCTATCTTACCTCTGGAGAACAAACCCCAGGGCATGCCCACAAGTTTTGCTCAGGAACATTGGAATCCGTGGCATCCTGCAAGCAGAGTGGCTGCTGGGGCTGCTGCCTCCCTGGAGCAGGCAGCTCCATCTGGTCCCCGGGAGGCTGCCGAGTCTGGCACCCCGGCTGGGAACGTCTCCTGGGGAGGTGGCAGGAGCTGGAGTCTGCCTGAGGACTCCTGTCATAGCCTCAACAACCCGGGTGCTGAGCCTTTCCCAACTGCCCATGTGGCTGAGCTGAAATACCAAACCCTCCCGGTCACTCCCTGGTGCCACAGCCACGGGCGCAGCAGCCACCACATCCCTCCTGGCAGGCTGCTGGTGCTCTGCTCAAAGGCTTGCTAAATACTCTGCAAACATCCTTCAGATTTGTTTTCCTTCTAGCCTTTATTTTTTTCAGTGAAGTTTCTCGAGCAGACTGCTGTGCTAGAGCAGGAGCCTCCCAAGTGGCTTGGCAGCAGTGACAGTGCTGGGGACACTTGGAAACAAGATGGGACTGCAAGGCAGTGCCCAGCAGCAATGTCTTCTGAGGATCCCTGGGCTCTTTTCCCTCTTCAATTTGTAATTAATGAGGTGTCAATGGTTTTTCCTCAATTCCTTCTACCACAAGCACAGAGAGAGCTGCAGACCACCAGCTTCCCCAGCCACACCGAGAGGGCCCCAGGGCAACCCAACTTCTGGTCCTCAGCAGCCCCCACATTTTTCCTCCCTGCTCTTCCCACAGGTCCCAGCACCTAAGGGGCCTTTCCAAGCAGGGCTTGAACTTCTGGAGCCTCTCTGAGCCCTTGATTTCCTCTGCAGATCCCTGGCCAGCCCCTGGGCCAGCCCAGCTCAGCGCCCAGCACCGCTGCTGGATTCCAGCTCCCCAACATCCAGTTGGGCAAATTCCTTCACAGACTATTTATCCAGATTGCTAATTCCCCGCACAGATGGCTCTGCATAAGACTGTGTGGGAGAAGAGTGGCTTTTTAAGCCAATTAAATAGAAACCTTGTCCAAGAAGGATTTTCAGAATGCTTGTGCATGTGAATTCATGACGTGTTGCACTGTGTGTTCTGGCAGGGCTGCTCCTCTCCATGGGAAGAGAGGGAGTGATGCACAGAGTTTCCTTGGTTTGTTAAGGTCATTTCTGATTTATTTAAATTTAATTTTTTTTTTTTTTTTTTTTTTTAAGATAAAACTCCCAAAAGAACTTCCAGTTTGGCAATATTGCAGAGTATTTTAGATATAGGAGGAGAAGTCTTTTGTCATCTCTGTCAATTAATTCTCCCTGCCAAGCTCTTCAGCCTGCCTCTCAGTATGTAAAGCAAGCTATGATTTGTAGGAAGACAGATGAGAGGAGCAGAGAGAGAGAGAAAAGGGTATTAAATGACATCCAAAGGGGAAAATACTAGCTAATAACATTAATACTTCTTTATTATTACTGCAGCATTTGGCTTCAGTAATCCAAAAAGCTGCAGTAAAAATCCATCCAGCTCAGGGGGAGAAGCCAACACACGAGCAGCATCACTGGCTGGAGGATGCTTTCCTGGTGGAACCCCCCTGGGTGGGATCTCAGCCCCTCTCCCCTGTGTTGCTGGGGCTCTGTGCTGGGGTCCCCGGGACAGCCCATGGCTCTGGGACCTCGCCAAGCAGGGGGGCAGCTCCAGCCCATGCCCCATCTTTGAACACTGCCAGGGATGGGGCAAGCTGGGCCAGGGGCTCCCCACCCTCACACCAAAGGATTTTTTCTTCATGCTGAACCCAAACCTCTCCTCTTTCAGCTTCAAGCCTGCCCACCCCTCCTCCCTCTGGGGCTCTTGGAGTCTCCAGATGGGCACTGAGTTGTCCATCCCCATCCAACCTGCCCGTGGGAGGTGAGGGCAAGGGGAAGGCCACCAAGGCTGGGGTGGCAGAGGAACTGGCCCCAGGCAGCAAAATGTTCCCCCTGAGGAGTCTCAGCCCTTCTTCCCCCCTCCATCAGGGTCCTGCATTACCCATGCCTGCTCTGCACCCTCATTTATGGATGCAATGAGCAGAAAGCAGCTCAGATGAGTCTTTGGGAACGGGGAAGACATCTGACAAACACAAAAATTAAAACGCTCGGGAATAAGGCAAATACTGAGAGTAAGAAGTGGGAATGAGACAAATATTGGATTAAGACAAACACTGCTGCAGATTCCAATGTCAATTCTGACAGCGCCAGCCAAGTTTGGAGTCTGTTGACAATTGGAGATGAAGGGCTAAGACAGGAGGAGAAAAACCCTCCAGACTTCAGCCAGTGTCATTCCATTGTTTGACTCGGTTGACCTAAATTACTACTATACAACCAAATCAACTTAAACATCAGCACTGCATTTAAATACATGGCACTCCAGCAAATTAACTGGCATTTTTTTTAAACCCAGGACCTCACAGATGTGGTAATCCTTGCCTGTTGTTCAGGATTTTTAGTTGTAATTCATTATATTGGAGCATATTCCAAACAGGCTACAGAAGTGATCCTTCTCCTGCTAAGAAGATTAATAAACTATTTACTGGAATGGAAAGTACAGGCACAGGATGAGAAAAACAGTGAAATCTAGTTGCTGAAAGTGTCAAATGCTTAAAAAATGCTTTAGAAATTTGCTGGGCCAGTGCAGAAGTGTCAGACAGGGATGGCTGGAAGGTCTGCCCTCAGCCTGAGGGCACTGGAGCCTTTCAGAGACCCCACTCTGTAATATTGTGACTGCTCAAGCCCCCTCATTGCAGAAGGACCCTCAGTTTGGCCACAGTCCTGTGCTCTGATTTTTGTTTAGTTGTAGATCACAGAATCCCAGGCTGGATGGGGTCAGAAGGGACCTTAAAGCCCAGGCAGTGCCAGCCTCCCCCCAAGCCCCATCCAGCCTGGCCTTCAGCTCTGCCAGGGAACCTTATGGCAGGAAAGAACTATGGTATGATACTGACTTATTAATAGTTTTTATTTTTTAAATTTTATTTTATTACATCTATTCTATTTTTAGAATATTTGAGATCTTCTGACGGGAAAGAGCTGCAGTTACTGGGGTAAAGCAGCGCCCTAAAATCAGAATCAGACATTCCTCTGTGGATAGAGAAGTATTTGAGGGACAGTATCACCTCATTTCTTCTCCAGGACAGGCTCTCTGGCCCAAGGAAAGGTGCAGATCCTGGTGATGGCAGCTCCAGACCATGGCATTGACTCGAGAAGGTTGAGGGCAGCAGAAATGACTTTCCTGGTGAGTGCCATTCACAGCCTGGGGTCATTTGGGAAGGATTTCCAGTTGCTCTGTGCTGCCTGGCTTTATTGTGATTTTTTTCCCCCCATTTCTTTGTTGTTGTGCTGGTGGGTTTGCTGTGTGGGGGTTGTTTTGCTTGTCGTGGGGTTTGTGGGGTTATTTAACCATTTTTTTCCTGTGGCATTGAAGATGCTCTGTGCTTTCCAGCCCTGGCTGGTACCTGTCAGTGGTCAGACCCATTATTTTGGGGTCACTTGGAGGGATCGGGGCTCTCTGGGGGTCCTGGCTCAGTCCTTTGGTTTTGCAGTGGGGCAGGAATGGGACTGACAGGGTTTTCCCCCCCAGGGGCAGCCCCTGCCCACCCTCCTGGAGTGAAGGGGTGGATGGGGTTGGATGAAAGGGGCTTTATGGGCAGAGGGGATCCCACTGGGGGGATGGGGGAATCCCTGGGGTGCCAGCAGGATCCCAAAGGACTCCCATGGGGAGAAGCAGTCACTTGTGTAAGGCTGATATTTGTACCAGTAGATTAGAAAAAGAAAGGGAGACTAATGTGTTTTTTATAAGGAGGTGGAGAGAAAAAGGCTGAAAAATGTTTCCAAAAAAACAGGATAATAAGAAATAAACGCAATATTCTAGACAAGCATAATCCTTTTAATCAGAGGCACTGTTTTTCTCCTTTTTGTGAAACATTATTTTCTTCTAATGATTTTCAAATAAGCAATGGGCATGGCAGGAAAATTCCTGTGCAGGAATAATGCATGAATAAAACCCTAAATAATCAAATCTCCTTTCTTTCCAGTACCAAAACAGACACATCTTCAATACACAAAGGTTCTGACCTCTCACTCAGGTGCAGGTGTGTTCTTTCTTATGGTCTTCCAGTGGATTTGGTGGGTGTAGGGCCTGTGGGCTCTTTCTTTTATGGCAGGGAAGAAGCATCTATTCCTGTTCGAATTAGGACAGAGGAAAATTTGAGGAAAAAGCAGTTTTTCTTCTTTGCAATGCCTCTGGTTGTCTCTGTTGATTCAGCCACACAAGTTACTAATCTGACAGAGGAAGAAATTCTAATTAATGGGCCAAGGTTCTCCAGGAAAAATTAAAGCAGTTCTGCACCAGGGCAGGCATTTTAAAAATCAGAATATACCACTGGGTTTTCCCAGGCCCAGAGCAGAGTTACCTGCTCATCCTGCACACATCTGTACTGAGCAAAACCTACCCTGGAACACAGGAACATCCACAGAAAAAGCAGATAGTGGGCACTTGAGTTCTGCAGGATTCTGCCAGTTTCAGAGAGACTCAGACACAGTGGTGGGTGCTCAGTGATTGCTCTGAGGAAGGAAATCTTCAGTGCTCTTTGTGCAGTAAAATATATGGTTGTATGGATATTCCCTGACCTTCTTTAGGGCTGTCACACAAACAAGCTCTACAATCAATATAAATAATATTAAGAAGTAGTCAAACAAAATACCAATTCATATACAGTTACATTAGCTGCAGGGATTGGAACGAGGACTCGTCTGCCCAACAAGCTGCCTGCTTTTCAGCTATCTAAATCAGTCTAATAAACTGGATCTCCCCATAAATCTTGTTTCTCTTTAATTAGGATATCACTGGAAAGATAAAGAAAAAAAACAAAAAAAACCCAAAAAAACCCCAAAACAAACAAACAAAAAAAAACCAAAACAAAAAACTTCTGGGACTCGAGTGCATTGGGTTCTCTGGCAAAGAGAGAAGGGCAGGAATAGGTATGCAAGGCTTCCCAGGAAAAGTGAAGGATACATTTTTAATAGCTTTGATAAAGGTTTGAGCAAGGAAAAATGCAGCAAAACTAGTGGGAAACATCTACATGAGGTACTGCAAGTGAATGAGAAATTGATGCTATATTTATTAGACTGCAATCATCTTCCTAATATGCTTGAAGATAAATGGTGAGGCATTCTTCCAGCCAAAAAAGCGTGGCAGAGTGTTGCATTTGACATAGTGATTATTGATAGTGATGATAAAGTTCAAAACATCCAACAGTGAAAAACCCAAAAGCAATACTAAAAATGGTGGAGTGGAAGTGGAAAATTATGTGAAATGTTAGGGATGTTTCATTTCAGTACCTCTGCCTCATTATACCATCAGCAAAATGTAAAATACATAGACTAGATAAATGTCTCATTAAGTATTTCACTGCTCATTCTGGGTGCTTGGGAGTGTGCTTGAATAATGAAAAATGTAGAAGTACCTTTATCACAGGGTGATGGTGGCAGGAGACAGCACTTTGTCAAGAGGTGTTGTTAATCCAGTGTACAGACCAATATTGGAGAGGAGAGCGGAGTGTGACAGAGTGTTACAGCCACAGCAAAACAGGAGGGCTCAGGAACAGGGGGATGGGTTGTGCCTGGATTTGGCCAGAGGAGGGTAAGAGCTGCTGCAAAGCTTGGACTCCTTTGGTCTCTGGGTGCAGAGGGCAGGACCTGGGATGAGGCCCAGCTGATCCCCACCTTGGGATGCTGCAGGGATGCTGAGGGTCTGCCTGGTGCTGCCCACCCATCCCCAAGGTGCCCAAAAAAAACCCCAAAACCAAACACTCCACAGTTGCACAAGAGCAAATGAAAGAAAAAAGAAAGCCCAAGATGCCCCACGAAACGTGATGTTTAGGGCAGTGACAGCAGTTGGGTCTCTGCCTTGACCACAAGCCCTGAGCCAGGAGAGGAATTAAATAAACTTCTACCTGTGTGCAAAGGTTTCCTCAGGGCTATTCGTGCATCCAAAACAACAGGGAGAATTGGCAGATACATGACTTGTGTGTTTAGGTACTTAAATACAGGTAAAAAAATATATAAACTGTATTTTATGCTTTTATGCTTAAATATATAACACCGAAATCTTTTGTAGGTCAGAATAGAGCATGCACAGTTTCCAGCCATATTTTCTGGTATTTCACTGTCAAAAATCCTTTTTTTTTTTTTTTTTTGGTAGCAGCTGGGGGCATTCCCAAATGAGTTCCTTACAGCTGCCTGCCATGGGCCAGGCCCAGAGGGGGTGAAGCAGTGCTGGGAGAGAGCTTGTGGCTGGGAGGCTGAGCTCCTCCTGTCTGACCCTTAGCTGGGCAGAAAACACATCAAAGCTCTCTTGCCACATGTGTGGCATGAATACTGTGATGCTCAAAGACACTGAAAAAAAACCCCAAACCAAACAAAAAACCCCAACAACCAGCAAATGCAAGCAGAAGCCCAGCAAAGGCTCTTGCCCGGGGGGCTGTGGGGATGTGCAGAAGCACTGATGGAGGCAGTGGTGGCCCCAGGGCTGCAGCCACCCAGCACACAGCTGGTGTCAGGTGTGGGAGTGGGCTGGGAGGAGAGGAGCTGGGAAGTGGGAGGGAAAGCAAAGCCCAAGTGTTAGAATGTGAGCAGGGAAGGAGGTGCCCGTTCTGCACTCTGTGAGGATGCAGCGTGGTTTATTCTTCAGGGAATGGCACAATAATTAGAATTAATAAGATTTTAATGGTGATAGCCTAAGTGCCAAATCTTCACAGTGGGAGGTTTTAGTGCTGTGTGCCACGGGAACATTTTCTACTGTGAACAAGCACTGTAGTTAAAATCACCCTATTACTACAAAATGGAAACAGACACAAGGTCTGACTACTGTCAGCTAGTCAGGCCCCAGCACACAGACTGAGCCATTCACTGAATCCTGCAAGAATTTGTCGAGTTTAGGGCAAAGAGAATTATTTCCTGCAAACATGCTTCTAATAAATATCTGGCAGGTTCCCAGCTTTCATAGATATATTTATTTTTTTTTTCCTGAGCTGTGCTTTAATAGAAGCTGCATTCACTTTGTGGCACTGCAAGGGACTGAAAACGTTCAAGATTCTCAATTTAATTCACTATAAACATTCTTAGTGCAGCTAAGCCCTAATGTGATGCTATTAGAAAAAGGGACTTCCCAAAGGACAGCAAGTATCATTATTCCCATTTTCTTGCCTATATCCTCATTCAGTCCAGGGCCATAGGCAGCACAAGCTTCCCTTCTCTGTTGTGGTTTTTTTCAGTTTGTAACAGTTTTCCTTGAGGCAGATAATGTTTTCAGCTGTCAGAGTAGCTGTAGTATTTTGAAATATTTTGATGTTGGAATTGGAATTCCCAAGATTTGCAAAATTTAATTTTTTTTTTAATTTTTTTTTTTTTTTCCTTTCAGGCAGGTGAAGCTCTAATGAGGATCATCCAGGTCAGAAAGTGCCTGTGGTCTTCATCCATCCACTGGGAAAATTCACCTGAACTCTGATGTGGAGGGAAGTCCTGGAGTCCTAGGAATCCTCCCTGGAGTTTTCAAGCACTGAATCAGGGTGTGTTGGATTCAAAGCCCTCTGAGGTGACAAAAAAATACTATTTACGGATAAAAAATTTTTAAATTATTTTTAATGTATTCAAATTATTATTTACAGATAAAAAAATACTATCTATAGCTAGAAATTCCCAGCCCTTCAGAGCTGCAGTTCTGGCTGCAGAGCTGGGGGAGCAGGGGGGGTGCTGGGCTCCCACCTCCCTCCTTGCCCGAGCCCGGAACCAGCTCCTGAAGTGGCCACCAGCCCCGGCTGTGCCCCTGCCGGCACACTGCCCCGCCACTGAAAACTGGGCCTTTTCACTCATTTCCAGCAAAACTACTCTGCAACACCACCTAGTGCTGCCGGGATGCACGGCCCGGCCGGCTGGGAGGAACCCGCTGGGGGCTGGGGTGGCATCTGGGATGGTAACTGGGATGGTAACTGGGATGGTAACTGGGATGGCATCTGGGATGGTAACTGGGATGGTAACTGGGATGGTAACTGGGATGGTAACGGGGATGGTAACGGGGATGGTAATGGGGATGGTAACTGGGATGGCACCTGGGATGGTAACTGGGATGTCACCTGGGATGTCATCTGGGATGGCACCTGGGATGGCACCTGCTCCACTGTGCCCAGGGCTGGAGACAATGAAGCCATCAGAAATCACTCCCAAAATGTGGGATATTCTTCCCTGGGAGCTAATTAGCTGGCACAATGCAGAAGGGAAGGGGAGGAGGTGTAGGAGGTGCCCAAGCCTGGCTGAGGAGAAAGTTGGATTTTCTGTTCCTGGAGCAGCTGGAGGAGCAGTTCCTGTGCCTGAGGGGCTGGGGTGGCCACAGACTCCTCTGAGCTGGTGTGCAGCTGGCACCTCTCTGGCTCTGGAAACCTGGGCAGGGTGACAGCTGGATTTTCCTCCCAGCTTTTCCATTGGAAGGTCTTTTAAAACTGAGGTGAAGGGACCCCAGTGAGAGGAACTCCTGTAGGAAGGGTTTCTGTTGGGGGCCAGCTCCACAGCTCCCCCAGCCAGCCCTCTGGGGTCAGCATTGTCCAGAGACCAACACTGAAGTGTTGGTGCAGTTTAAATAACCACAGAAATATCTCTTATTTAAAAAAAAAACACAAAAACACAAAAAAATCCCAAAACAAAACAAAAAAAGACCAAACCAACCAAACAAACAAAAAACAAAGATACACACCAACAAAACAAAACAAAACAAAACAAAACACCCCCCCCAAAAAAAACCCCAAACAAACAAACAAACCAACAACCAAAAAACCCCACAAAACAAAACAAACAGACCAACCAAAAACCAAACCAGGGGATAGGAGAAAGGTGTGTGGTTCCCCCAGCCTGGGCACCAGCATCTGGGCACTCACCTGGTGATGGCACAGTCATTTGAAGAACTAATGGGGAAAAATAAATGCATAATGAAATAAAAGAAAGCTGAAAATTCAAAGATCTTTTTTGGGGAAAAAAATCAAGTCTATTATTGCAAGACTGCTTGTGTTTTTAAAAAAATCATTGCAATAGTGAAAACCCCATCCCCCTTCCTGACCTTGTAACCCACCCACCCCTTATAAACTCATCAGTTGCCATTGTGTAAGGTTGCCCTTCACAAAGGCTGCCTTCTCATTGGGGTAATTCAAAGAAAATGCATTTCCTGTAGAAAAATAATTAAAACAAACAAACAAACAAACAAAAAAAAACAACAAAAAAAACCCCAAACCAAAAAGAACAAAGGTATTTGTGGCAGGAAAGAGGTTGGTCCCCTCTGGATGTCCAGGGCTGAGCAGTCTATTTAGTTTCTCCCACTGCTCACACACACTGCTGGTGATTGATGGGCGAGAGCCCTGACAGAGGCAGTGATATAAACAGCTTGCAAGGATTAGGAGGTTGCTGAGAACATAATATTATGGAGTCAGAGATTCCTTTCGGAGCCCTCTGGGCCACCAGCAGCTCGCTGTGATCCCTCTCACCTGCCTTTCCAGGTTTGTCCTCCCAGGATCCAGCCTGGGCGGGAAGCATCCTGTGCTGGGAATGATCCCAGGGAGGTCATCTGGGGGCTCTGGGTGCAAGGAGTGGCTCAGTCCTGAGGCAGGAAAAGCTGACACCACCAGCAATGCCAGTAATACCAGTATCAGCACAGCAACCCTGGAGCTCCTCACTGGGAGACTGGAAATGAGGCAGCAAGCAATGATGCTGAGTGCTGCACTGAGGTGCTGGAAGGAGGTGCTGTCTTGCTCTGCCAAAAATATGGTGCTTTCTAGGCTATTTTTTTTTTAATTTTTTTTTTTTTTTTAAACTTATTCTTTGTATTTGCAGAGAGGTGATGATTCCTGCCATTCCCAGTGCTGCCTGCCTGGGATTCCTTTAACGTGCATTTAACCACCAAGCCTGCAGTGAAGATGAGACACAAGTGCAGCAGGAGAAGAGGAAGAGGGACCTGCCCTCCAGTCACTGCTCTCCTCCAGCTCCCCACAGCTCTTTGCAGCCAGGGCTGAGCTGGGGCAGTGGTGGGCTGAGTGCCTGCATCCCCAGCATCATCTCCATCATCCCATCCCCAGCATCCCATCCATCATCTCCATCACCTCTCTGTCCAACCTGCTTTGACCACATGCTGAGGACCCCCAGCCACATCCCAGCTTGAGCCATGGGTTTAACACCTCGATTCACCCCCAGAAGAGGGGAGGATGGGGCTCCCCTGGAGCTGGGGAGTTTTCCCCAGGGGATGCCTTCCATGTGCTGCCAGTTTGTTAATCAGAAATTCTGCCTGGGCTGAGGGGAGGGGGTGGCTGGGGGGCTGTGTGCCTGGGTGTCCCTAAATGACGTGGGGCACAGTGCAGAGAAACAAGGAAAGCTTTGGGGAAAGCAAGTGCCAGAACCTCCTGCTGAAAGAGCAACCTGGAGGGTACAGCCCTGGCACCCCGGGGAGGCCTGTGCTGGGAAGGAAAATTGGGAATTGTCTCTTAAGACCCCCTGTGAGCTGCCTGGGTCCCCACCTTTGGGTGGCTGCTGTGCTGGGCAGTGCAGCTCAGGCTGGGAAGTGAAGCAGTTCTGAGCTGACATAATTAAACTGATGAGTGTAATTAATTCCCCCCTGTGAGTCCCTTGAAGGAGAAGCATTAAGAGATGTAAATACAGTGAACTCAAAACTCAAGTGGAGAAGGGGTAAGGCTGGGCCCATGGTGGGATGAGGGGGGTGGGCTCACCATGGGGGGATCCCAGGTCCCAGGAGGCTGCAGGGCAAGAGCTGAGCTCCCTGCTGGTGGCCAGGCTTCAAGGTAAGGGTATTTTTTGGCAGTAGGTGTATCTAGGTTTAAAAACAGCTTATAGCTCCAGCATCTTGCGTTCTGATTTAAATCAGTTTTTACCCAGGAAAAACTCTTCCTGGGGGTCTCTGAAGCGTGGTGCCATGTGGCAATGCTCTGCCTCCAGCTATGCTGTGAGAAGGGTTATGTGATAGCAGCAGCTCCTGTGTTTCCACTTCTAGTCCACAAATAGAGAAGGAAAAATGTCTTAAGTTCTTCTGTATGACTATTGTGATGGGGGAGAACATTCCGTGTACTCAGCAGATTTTCCTTCAGCATGAGTAGCTGTTTAAATTAGTATTATTTTGTAAGTGTTCACAATGCTCTGCTCTGTGCTCTCTCATCCATGCCAGATCTGTTTGCAGATTCTGAAGTCAGTGTATTCTCTCCTGTGGATACATCACAGAGTCATTGAATCATCGTGGTGGGGAAAGAACTTTAAGATCATCAGGTCCCACCATTAACCCCCCACATCCCACCAGGGTTAGCTGGAGCCTCCCCCAGCCCTGCCGTGGCACTCAGGAGTCCCTGAGGGCTGAGCTGGGGGTCCCACATGGGGGGGCTTCAGGGCTGTCCCTTGGGCAGGGGGAACACCCCCAGGCCTGACTCCCTGCCTGGCAAGGTAGCACAGCTAACACGTTGGATTTACTTGTTCCCATCCTGCATCACTCCAGGTGAAAAAGAAAAAAATTATGATTAGAAGAATTGCAGAGAAGAATCCTGTTGACATCAAGATGCCCTGAGGAGCAACTCTGGGGCAACCCCAGTGCAGCCAGAGGTGCTTCCCCCAAAACAGTCACCCCCTTCCAGAACCATTCCTGGCTGCAGCCAGGGTGTGCAGCCTGCTCGGAGAGGGAGGCAGAGAGCATCTCCTCCTCCTGCTGAAGCTGTGTCAATATCAGTAAGGTGTGCCTGTGTCTGCCTGTGATCCCAGCACAGATCGGATGGAGCGATGCCAGCTGCTGAACCATCACTGCTGTGGCATGCCCAGGACATGCCTCCCTGTCCCCAAAGGTAAGGCTGGCGAATATCAGATGGCAAATACCATAAAGAAAGGAGCACTGAATATACTGAGAGCTAATTTGACTAGTTATATTCTTTATTATGCTGTCTTTCTTAATGTAATGTGTCTCAGCTGCCATCGGGCAGGAATCCATTGTGAATAAGCTGTCAAGTTTAATTGGGCTATGGTGTGAAAATACATAAATAAAGCCTTTAATAAATAAATAACCCACCTCTCTGAGGCAAAAGGCAGTTGAATGTGCACACTCCCAGCAAAAGTCCCTTAAAAAAACAAAAAAAAACCAAACAAAAAAGAACATTTAAAAAAAAAAATAATCCTCCAGGAAGTATTCTAATGGGGAAAAAAAAAAAAAAGGTTTTATGTGGATTTATCCACCTGGGGATGCAGTTTTGTGTGAGGTTCCTGGATCTCTGGTGGCAGGGGCTGTGCTGCTCTGTACCCAGCAGCCCAGGAAAAAGCAGGAACTGGGACACGGGCTGTGGAAGAGTGCTGGGAAGAACTTCCTGCAGGTGAAAAGCAAAATAAGGACCATGTGAGTCTGTCAGCCTCCTAACACAGCAGCAAGGAAGGCTGCAGGGAGGTTATTTTGTACCCAAATAATTGTTTCCTCACTTTAAGGAGGTTCAAATAAAGGCAAAGGGGAGGAACTTGCTGCTGCTCTGCTCTGGCTCCTCAACAGGGCCCTGAGCACCCCCCATCCATCCGCAGGGATGGGAATCAGCTCCAGAGTCCTGCTGAGGGGACAGGGAGAAACCAGAGTGACCCAAATCACCCTAAACAGGGTTTGGTGAAGGCAGAGGGAGAGATCAAAAGAAAAACTCCTGATCTGCCTGGGTGGGGATGGGGCTGGAGCCAAGAGTTTCAGGGGAGGCAGAGGAGGGGGAGCCCGGGGCAGCTTTGGAGGAGGGAAGGAGTAAAATCCTCCTTTTCCTTTCACCCCTGAAATCCGGGGGTGAAACCAGCTCCAGGAATGGGGGCTACGGATGGCAGCGAGGCCCCTGGGAGCTGGCAAAAGGAGGTGAACACTTCCACTGGGTGTTTGCAGCCTGTTCGGAGACCCGAGTGGTGAGAACGTTACGAGTGAGCAGGTTCCCAGGTGTGCGGGGAGGGAGACTGGGAGCACTGGGAGCACTGGGAGCTCAGGGGTTGCTGGGCAGGTGAGAGGTTGTTGTCCAGGTGAGAGACACTGACTCTGCCTGTTCCCTTCCTGACCACTGCCCTGTCAGGCAGCCAGAGGCCCAGGACACCTTTTCCATGGCAGGATCGTGCAGAGGATTTGTTGCTTATTTGTTGTTCATTTCTCGCGTTGGTGCCTGCACATTTTTGTGTACAGAAATGTAACTTTCCTCTTAGGGAAAGGTTTGTGGCCTTCTTGGGCCTTGGCAAGGCTCAGCAGCACAGCCCTGGTTATTCCACCGGGGCAGCATCATCTGTTTTACCTTGAAAACCAGTGGGCTTTGCACATCTCCCTCCTCAGGGCTTGCCACTTGACCTTCCGACCTTCTTTAACCCAAATTAGATTTTTCTTTTTCTTTTTCTTTTTCTTTTTCTTTTTCTTTTTCTTTTTCTTTTTCTTTTTCTTTTTCTTTTTCTTTTTCTTTTTTTTTTCTGTGTAGATCCCATGCACATGGGCATCTTTGTCTAAGGTGCTACTGAAACGTGGTTCAGTCCAGGTCTGGCTCTGCTCAGAGACCTCCTCCTGCAAAACTTCAACAGCCCTCATGGTTTGTACCAAGGAATCTGAAGTTGTGCTTTGTCACCCTTTCCTTTTTTCTAAGCAGCCGTGACTTGGGGGTTCCCAGAGGGGGAATTGCTGCCTGTGGGTTTGCTGGGGGAGTCAGAGCTCAGCTTCCCCTTGGCAGGGCTGGATTCCTCACCCTGACCCACCTCTCAGGAGACAAACACACCCAGATCATCTCAAGCGCTCCCTCTCTTTCTCCCTCTCTCTGCTCTTTGAATTCTCTGTGAGGCAGAAAATCAAAGCACAGAACAAACACTGTTTTGATATGGCTTTGAAGATGATAACAGCACCTAGCAGAGGGGAAAAAAAAAAAAAAGGCAGTGCAATGACATGACACACAGCCAAGAAAACTTTACCTCTTAAAAAGGCAGCAGGAACCTCCCTGAGAGTGTTTCACAGGACCAAAACTTCCTTGGAAAATGCATCATCCTCATGTGGGAAGCTGCCACGTGGTTTGTCCATGGATCAGGGCATCTCAGCTCCTGTAGCAGATGTGACTATCCATGAAATGACCCCTGTCAGGGTGGGATGGGCAGAGGCAGCCCCTGCTGGTGCCCCCCAGGACAGGGTATGAGCAGGTCCCTTTGCTATTGCAGCAGGAGACAGATGCAGGGGTCTCATGATGTTCTGGAGCTGGAGCCTTCCTCAGACCACTGCTGTCCACAGCAGCTTCTCCTGGCTCATGAGGTGTCAGAATGCTGCACACAAAGCTTGGGGTTATTTAGCTCTTTAGAAAGAAAAAGCCCTCAATATTTAAAATCCTTTCAACTGCTCTAAAATCCAATAAGGGTAATTTCCTTAATTTTTTAGTTCTTTCCTTCATGCACTGAACTAGCCATCAGGAGCAGATGCAGCTCTTTCGTGTGTTCACAAGCTATCAATAACACTGATCATCCTTCAGCATTGTTTGAGTGCTTCAGGTGGCCATCCCCAGGGCAGCAGGGGTTGTGCCATCCTTTTTTTTAAGGAACAGAGCTTTGCACGTTGGATGTGCCCAGCTACATGGTTTGGATTGCTGTGAATCATCCCCCAGGTGGCTGTGAGCCAAGCTGGCTTCAATTTTAGAGCTGAGAGGCTGGCCCAAGGGGGCTGGGGAGTGCTGGGCTGGACTGGCCACGTGGATGGTACAGACTGGGATCCAAGCCACAAATGGAGCACTGGAAATCACTGCAACAAACTCTCCTCCAAGGAGAGACTACTGGAGTCAAAAAAGACAAAGGTTCTGAAAGCCTCTGTGTCGTTCCCACATGAATTTTACTTGCTGACTTTAATGATTAGCAGCTCCTTCAGGAAATAAATGTTTTTGTGCACTGTGGAAAAAAAAAATAATTAGGTAACATGATGGGGGGTGGAGGGAGTGGTGTTAGGAAAAGGAAGGAACTCACTAGAGCAGGGGAGAGGAAAAAACCCTGAGTTAAACAAAGAGTTGTGGATATCCTACCAAAGGGAAAGAGAAAAGGAGATAAAATTGAAGGGCCTGGGGAAAAAACCAAAACCCCAGAGAACACTAGAAATAGCTCCAGCTCTGCCCATTCACCACGTTCTGGGCTGGAGGCAGCGATCCGTGGGCCAGAAAAAGAGCTTTGGCAGATATATTAATATTTGACATTTCTTCTGCTGTGGCACCCCAACTCCAGTGAGACAAATATGCTTTGTCACAAAACATATGAGAAAAATTCAGGTTCTATCTACAGTTTTTCATCTGTTCAGCTCTTCTCCCCAGCTGGGACTGAATGGTGTCACCTCAGCCCACAGAAGCCCTGACATCTCATCTGCATCATCGTTGCTCCTCCAAATCTGACTCCTCCGAATCCTTGCAGGTGTGAAGAGATTGGGCAGAGGAGGATCAAGCAATGGGGCAAAGCTGTTTTTATTTAAAAGGTTCTTAATCCTGGAGAAGTTGTCCTAAGGCAACCAAAAGTTGTCCAGGTGAGAAACGAAAGGCTACAGGTGTGGTTGGACATTTTTATGGACATTTTACCATGGTTGGGTCCCCACCCTCCCTCAGGGGTGTGAAGAAGATCCAACAGATCCGTGTTCTTGTAGGAAATAACTTTCCCAAATGGTTCTCCTGGGGCAGTACCCAATGCCACAGTTTCTAAAGGCTTCAGCACTTTCCCCTCCTGTTTTGGACACTCCAGCAGTTTTATTTTGCTTTCTCTCTTTGGCTTTCCCAATCCTCCTCCTCACAGCCCAGGCTTGACAGCTATGTCAGGAGGTAAAAGACAGAAGCTGTAATTTAAACTGATGTCTCCTGTTTGATAGTGTAAGCCACTAAAGCAGATGCTGATAATCAAGATAATCAAATCAAGATGGTAAGATCTGAGGGTTTCAGACACGCAGACGTGTTGAACTCCATGAGCAGCCCTGGCATTTATTCTGCTAACTTCAGGCTGGCTAGATTTCACAACCTTTTCCAGACAAATTATTTTGGGGCTTGGGAAGAAAATTGCTGTGAATAGTAAGGCTGATCCTTACCAAGGGTCTAAGCTGCCCCTGAGCTGGTTAATCTGCCTTGACGTGGCTGGGTGCAGGCAGAGGTTCATTTCAGCATCTTCTTCATCAGTGTTGGGGGAAAAAAAAAGCTCCTTTTGAGAGTAGCTAAAAGTACAAGGTGCTACGGACCCTGTGGTGTCTCTGGAGTGTCCTGCTGAGGACACTGCCATCCAGGAGGCTCTGTGTGATGAACTGGAGAACTTTCTTGGTCCCAGGAGCTCAGCAGCAGCCCCCTCACCCATGGCACTGGAGGTGCCAGGCAAGAGCTGCAGAATCTGCTCTAGAGGTGCGTGCAGAGAGCCCACCAGCCAGGAGCTGGGACACCTCAGGACTGCAGGACTTCACTGCAGTCAGGAATGGCTCAGATTCTGGCCTTTCCAGGGAATTACATCATCTTCACCAGCTTGACTAATCTAGCACTTTGCCCACCTATCCATCAAAAAGGGTCCTTTCTGCTGGCGAAGGCTGCAGCCATGGAGCTGCTGAAGCACAGGGCAGTGTGGCTCTGCCCCCAGAGCAGTGCTGCAAGATTTCAGCCCCCAGAATTAATATCCTGAATCCAGCAACCTTTGTCCCTTGGCTCTTTTCCCATAGCTCTGCACACACAAGAGGTGGGGGAGGCAATGAAGTCTGGAGTCAGGGCAAAGCCTTCCTCCTCTTTGCCTCCAGCTGAGTCTCCAGGACCCTTTATTTTCAGCACCAGCACCACCTCTTATTTCATGCTTTGTAAATGGTATGTTGGGAATAACAAGCAGAGGCCCAAGGAGGCTGTCTTGTTGGCTTGCTCAGCACACAGGTCTCCAGGATCCTCTGCACCACCGGGAGAAGAATGTGGATCAGTTGGGAAATGCACAACCACTGACACAGCAACCCAGGCAGGAGCTGCTTTGCTCAGGGATTTTCCACAAATACCCAGGGATAATTATTTCCAGCAGCTCGGTCTGTACCAGGAAATGTTCTGCTGTAGGTTTTGATGCAATAATGGAGCTTCACTGCCACGAGGACTGCAGGTCAGCCCTGGAAGGAGAGGCCTCCCACCGCAGAGCTCCCTCCCAGCCGTGTCCAGGGAGAAGAGCAGGAGGTGTTACACCCATCCCATGGCCTTCAGCAATCCTCCTGGGGACAGCCAAAGCCCAGGCCTGGTTTATGTGTTACCACTTTTACATTTTCTCTGCAAATTCCAAGCCCTTTTGCTCTCTTCCTGGTGGAGTCCCTTCTCCCAAAGAGGCCTGACGGAGGCAGTGCCATCACACTACCTGCATGGCACATCAAACACCATCACTTTGGGATCCTAAAGCCTGGGGGATAAAAAACAAACCAAACCAAAACAACAAAACAAAAAAACCCAAACAAAACAAAACAAAACAAAAAACCAACAACAAAAAACCACAGACAGAAGTGGTGTTGCATATGTCCTTTTAGTCCTGTTTTCATAACAAACAAACAAACATAAGATGGGTTTAGGAAAGTTCATGTTATATAATCTTGGGGATGGACTTATAAGACAAAACTTTCTGTATCTATAAAGAATCACAACTGAAAAATAAAATAAAAGCAATTAAATGTCTTCAGCTGCTGTTTTTTCCCCCTCCCTGCCTTGGGATTCCCAGCAGGGTGGGCAGGTCAGCAATGAGATGCACCTGCCCACCCCTGAGCTGGGGATTGAGCAATCGAGGGCACCCAACCAGTCTGAGCTTTGGCACCTGCTGGGCTCCAGGTGCACTATAAATGGTGCAGACCAAGAGCCTGGGGGTTAAAGCAGGATTGCTGCTGCTGGTCCTGGATGGGAGGTACTGCACAGGTTTGGGGTTTGGGTGGTGGGACCTCACCTCTCCTTTGCAAGGGGAGCTGTTTAGTATCTCCAGATAGGGGATTTTTAATTTTTTTTTTTTAATGTGAATTTTACCCTTGCTGTTGAATAGTTCCTGTGCTGGTTTAAGAGCAGAAGACAGAATGGGGATGACCTGAAAGCTGTTGCTTCTGAACCTTGTCCTTTCTTTGGTACTGTGCTGGGTTTCATTGACAGTTGTGTCTTGAGGCTTTCTGTCCGGGTGTGAATCCAAATGGACTGAGAGGAAATACTGCTGAAGCATTCAGAGAGGCAGAAATTGGCTCCTCCTAGGTGGTGTCATATTTTTTGGTGTAGTTTGTGGCTTTCTCTTCCCCCTGATGACGAGCAATGAAAGAGCTCCATGGAGTGATCTCAAGCACCCTGTTATTCCTCTCTTGAACGTAGGCAAGTGGCACATGAATGATATTTCACCATTTCCAAGTCTTGGCAAACCCCCAAGATAAACATATGCAAGGGTTTTCAAGAGCAGTATCTGACACGCTGGGTCAAATCAAAGTATGATATTTCACTTCTTGTAAATAACAGGCTGCTTCCTCCATACCTCACATGTCTGCCCTGCCTGAAGGGAACCAGAACATTTAACTCCTTTAACCTGAGGCAGAGCCCAGAACAAGGGTACCAATAGGGCTGCACCCCGAGAGGGATGTTGCTGTAAGCAGGGTCTGCCTGGAGCCCTGCTTTGGTGGGCTGGGTTTGGGGTCTCAAGGGCTGGGTGATATTTTGCAATTTTTTTTTATTGTTGCCGACGTTAAATTGACAGAGTCAAGGTAACAGAGGAGGGAAAAATGTTACATTTTTGCTAAGGTGAATAAATAGGAGTTTCACTCATGGCTGCTTGTTTGCTTTGATTTGTTTTGTGGGGTTTTTTAAAATTTTTATACTCTTCCCTTGGATTGTGGTTGAACTTGGAGTGATGAACAGAAACCTGCAGCTTGGGCTCCACCAGGCTGCAGGTGAATTCTGCTGAGATCCTGAAGTTAATCTGTGGCTTTTTACCTTCAGTGCTGCTGAAATAATGCTCCCAGACCTGGAATGAGCTGGCAGGAGTGGCTTAGTTAAAATAAACACATCAACCCCCTTCTTGCTTGTGCACAGAGCAAACACTGACCTGAAGGTTACTGGGTTATGAAAGATGTGGGAAAGCCCCCTGGGATGGGTTTTTGCTTTGCAGGACAGTCCTTCAGGTGGCAGGATGAAGTTTAGTGGGGACCACTGTTGTGCAGTGGCTTGGCATGTCCAGGAATGCTTTTCAGTGCACGGGTCAGGGGAGGGAATCAGCTGGACACTGCCCTGATGAGAAAAATGAGCCCACAGCACCCCTTGGACGATGAAATCTGCCTAGAAGAGATGTGGAAAGAGGGCAGGGATGTCCCCTGTGGCACAGCCCAGGGGGCTGGCTGGGGACAGAGGTCTCCCATGGAATTTGTCTTTTGTGTTGCTGCCATAAAAACCTCTCCTGGCTTAGCAGGCTTGGAATTAAGAAGTTCTCATGCTCGGAAGCAAATCTGTAAGCCAAAAAGATCTATAACCATTGAAGACTGACAGCCATAAAGGTTGTATATTCAAAACCCGCTAGTTCATAAATATTTACACATTTGCATGATCACTCCTGGCAGCACTTCGCCAGCTCAGAAGCCTCTGAAGCAGCTCAGCTGCTGGGACCCGAGTAGATTTGCATGGCTGTGAGTGAGGAAGATTGCTCTGGCTCTTCACCTGCTCCTTTTCTTTTTAGCTTGGGGATGCTCTTGCTGGCTTGTATGGAGAGTAAGCAGGTGGACACACAACTGGGGTGAGCCCCTGGCAGGGAGGCAGTTCATCTATTGATTTACTTGAATTCGTTTTTTAAAGAGTAAAGAAGTAGTTTCCTAATAACTTCAGCTCTTTGAAGCCTAGGACTACACTCCCCTGCAGGTCTTGAAAATGGGTGTTCCACCTGCAGGCACCTTTCCAGGTGTAGAGACCTGCTGACTTCTCCCTGTCTGGCCATGGTCTCACCCAGGTCAGGTGGCTGGGACTGGATAAGGACCAGGCAGGCGGGATGACACAGCTAAAGGAAAGGGAGAAGCTAATATTTTCACTGAAAGCATCTCCCCAGGGATCCCCCTGAGCAAGGTGGAGGCTTTGGTGCTCCCCTGAGACAGGGCTGCTCTCCCGCCTTCACCCTGCCAGAGCACGGGGTCTGGAGAGTGTTTCAGGCTGTAGGAGGAAACCCACATCTTGTTGGAATTTGCATTGTGTCACTTTACATGTGGTTCTGTCTCGTGCCTAGTGATGCAGTGTAACCCAGTGTCACCCCACTTGGCTTCAGGCACCAGGAGCATCAGTTGTGCTGCTCACCAGGGAGCTGTGGGAGCAGGAGGTGTTTGGAGCTGGGTGGGGGCTCTGCAGGGGATACCTGCCAGGGTGACTTTTAATTTCAATCTCTTTTTTGCCTCTTTTAAAAAAAGGCATTTTGCCTTAAGATTTACTGTTTATACACAGGATTCTGGGTCTTGTTGAGACATTTGCTGTGCAGAATGAATTTGGTCGCGATGGTTTTCCTCTGCTTTATCTTTGTATCTGATTTGTGTCTGGCAGCAGAAAATGGGGTCAAATTATTCAATGCAAGTGTGCACTGATACCATTAGCAAGCATCACAGAAAAAATATCAACTAATAATAACCAGATGGCCCTTTCATATTTTTTTATTGTTATTATTTTGTAATTTTGGAGTGCCTGGTGCCGTCACAGCACCCAGTGCCTTCACTGTCTGTGATGCTAAGAGGGAGCCTTGCATTTCCCCACCACCATATGCACGTGTCAGATTTAAAGGGAAAGGTTGTCACAGCCTCTCCTGTGTCACCCTGCTGCAGTGCTGCTGCCACCCGTGACAGTGTGAGACCTCAGCCCTTCCCTCTCCCTGCACTGGGAAAGGCCTGGGTGGGCTGCCAGCACCAGAGACACCTAGAAATAAATAAATTGAAAATTAGAACGGCTTCTGATGATAAGGGACAACTGCCTGTGAATCTTAATGAGGGTAATTGGTGCTGGGTTACTATGGTGATGGGTGGGTGCCCCGGGGGTGGGTGAGGGGGGGTTGATCCTCACTGTCAGGGTGCAGCAGCCCCATCAGAAAACCAACATCCACCAGCAACTTGGGCCTGGTGTGGAAGGCACCCCCTGGAAAGGCACAAANGGTGGCAGCATGGCAGGGGCAGGGTGGTGACACTTTACCTGGCATTGGCATCAACAACGAACTAGCTCATCCAGATCAGATACTGTATTTTGTCTTAGGAGCTACCCCTGGTCCCTGCTCCTGAAATGAGGAGTTATAAGCCAGGGATGCTTGCTGGCCTTGCCCCCCTGCCTTGACAACCCCTGGGTGCTTTTTTTTTATTTATTTGTTTTTTCAGAGGACCCCAGATCAGGTGCTTTTGCTGACAGCAGGCACAGCTTGGGGAATCTGCAAGAATTTCAAGATTACTACTGTAAAACTACAGTTTTGGGCTGCATGGGGAAGTTACCAGGAAGAAGAACTCAAAATATTTCCTAAGTGAGGATTTCTCCCTCCCTCCCTCTCCCTCTGAGGCAGAGGATGAACTCACAGTATCATTTCCAAGCAGAGCAAAGTTTCTGATTAAAAGGCAAGATCAAACCAGAGCAGAACTTCCATACTCAGTGCAACCAATTCCCTCTGCAGTTCCACAGCAGGCAAGTCCCTACGTGGCTTTTCTCTCTCTGCCGCCCCTGACACGCCTTAAGGGAAAAATAAACACATTCAGAGTGTCTGAGCACAACTTGTACAGCCTGGGCTAAACGAAAAGTGTTGCTGGAATGAGGCTGGAGCTTTGGGGAGGGCGATGGAAAGTTTTCTTTGCAGTGCTGGAGCTGGCAGGGGCTGCAGCCACCTGCACTCCCAGGATCGCGGCGGATTTAATTCCTGCTGGGGCTGGGAACGGCCAGAAATAACTAACACCCAGGGAACCTTCCTCCTCCTACCCCCTCCTTCATTCCCAGCATCTCTGGGGCTGCAGCAGCCAGCTTGGGTCAAACCCTTCCCTTTATCATCGGGGATTCCAGACCCACTCCCCATTTTCCCACCCCCCTTATTTTGGTTTTCAGCAGAGCTCTGGCTGGACGGGAAGGTGTGGAGGACAGCAGCCTCAGCAAGGGACATTTCTGTACAGATCAGGTCTTAGGTTTAGAAGAAGGCTCTGGCAGGGTTTGGTAGAGGTGTCGCTGGGTGCCCTGGGAGCCTGGTGCAGCTTGCTCAGGGCTTGGGATGAATTCCTGAGCCTTGGATTGCCACGGTTCAGGGTTGGGATCACAAAGCAGCCTGCAGGGAAGCACCAGCCCCAGCAGTCTCTCTCCCAGTTAGGTTTTCTGTTTCTCTTTTTTTTCCTCCTCAAGCTTTTAAGACTGAAATTAAAGAGTAGAGCATGGGAGCAAAAGATCAGGATGATTTTTAAAGTGAGCAATAAATGGGTTTATTTTTTTCCTGCAAGGAGAATGGCAGTGGTGTTAGAAGGAAAACATTCTGACCAGGGCTTATGGTGTACACAGGGGTTTAAATCCTACTTGTACCTTTAAAACTGAAAGCAAAAAAATCCCAGATGCACAAGTTCATTGCTGGATCAAGAGTTTTAATGTAAATAAAAATAAGATCGGGTATAGAGAGCAGTGAGTTATGGTGAACAAAGGCATTTTTATTATTCATGGATAAACCCAGCCGAAGCAGTGCTGTGCCTGTCACTGGGCTCGGGCCTCCACCTGCTTTCTGGTTTTGTTTACAAACTGCACAATCCCAAGCCACGTGGTTTTCCGTGGCTCTTGTGCCAAGTATTAAAGAGATTAAAAGAAGGAGTTTACTAACACATTTAATTTTAAAAGCTGTTTAACCTCACTGAGCTCTGCAGGGATGTTCCGAGTCGTGTTTGGGCTGGCACAAACTGTGCTAAAAATCCACTGGAATAAGGATCCTTAGTGCTCCCAGAAGGTGCAAGTGCTAGCAAAGTGGCAGTGTCCATTTCCTTCCTTTTGCCTCCTAACTGTGCCCATAAATCTCAGTTTTCAGGGTGTTGTTTTTTTCCCCTCAGCTGAAGCTGGGCTGGTTCTGCTTCCCGTGGCTGGTGAGAGCTGAGCCCCCCTTTGCCTTCCCGGGAGGAGCCTTAACAAGAAGGCTCTCTCCAGCACACCCTTCATCATTTAAAGCTTTATTCCAGAGGTTTAACTCTGTAACAGCCCCGGCCCCAGCCACTCTCACTGTTCTGACAGCTGAAAGTCTGGATGTGAGGACAGGGAAAGGCTCCTGCTGCAGGATGGCCGGAGCAGCCGGCACGAAGTGCAACACAAAGGACACTAAAAAGGGGAGAAAAAAAAAAAATTAAGAAGCCACCTCTCTAAATGTGTGCTGCTGGGGTTGGGATGCTGGGGCTGGGATGCTGGGGTGGGGTTGGGATGCTGGGCTGGGATGCTGCCGCTTGCCACCGGGCGTCGGGTCAGAGCAGTGCTCACCCCCCGTCGGGACCGAATGGGGAAGTCACTCGGATTTAATGGTGACTTTTTGTTTTGGCGAGTGAAAGGGTTGGGCTGAGTCCCCGGTTGTTGTTATCAGAAGGTGGGAAGAGGAGGGTTAGGGAGGCAGCGCCGGAAAACAAAGCTGCGGGTTTGTGTTTAACCCACTCGAGGTGAAGCCTTCTCAGACTTGCTGAGCTCGTCCTGGTGCTCTTTTGAAAGGACTCAATTTATTTTGTTTTTTAAATAGAAATGCCAGTTAATGTGATTTGTAATAGCGTGTTAATGGGACAGACTCCCCCCCGTGTCCTCTGTAAGGAGGAGCAGCTGGACAGCTGCAAGCTCCAACAACCCCGCTAAAAATCAAACCCACTTGGTCCTGCAGAGCAGTGGCACCTAAATAAAACTTTTTCATTTAAGGTGGTCACTGATACAGGGAAAGAGAAGAACCCTCTGCTTTTTGCTTTTTTTTTTTTTTTTTACCCCGCTCTCCCCCTTTTAATTTTATTTTATTTCCAGAACAACGACTGCCAGAATATAGCAAGCAATGTTTTAAGGGGGGAAAAAAAAAATCCTGGCTGTAAATGTGCACAATATTCCACATTATATACATGTCATTTCTGAGCACTGTTGGAACGATGCAGTGTCAAATCTGTATGACAGATTGAGGTGAAAGCTGGGAAGAGAGAGCCTGTGAAGAAACAGCCCTGACTGAGTCAGGCACCCTATAGAATTTATCCTGCAGGCTATAAGTAACCGGTTTCATCAGATAAAAGGAGAGGAGGAAGAGGGATAATCGGCTACTAATTTGGGGCTGGGCTGCGTGCTGGTCTCACGATGCCATCTAGTGCTGCCAGACCTCGGGGACCCCTGGCCAGGGACCCCCCCCCAAACCCCAGCCCAGCCCAAGGGCACATGTGGGGGTCCCCCAGATGCTCTCCCAAAAGGGGGAATGTGTCCATGCCCAGCCTGGCCCCAGCTGTGCTCCTCCACGCTGGAAAAAAAACAACAAAAAAACACCAAACCAAAAAACAAAACAAAAAAAAACCCACAACCAACCAAAGGACTCCAGAAACTTTCCAAATGGCTCTTTTTTGGGGGGTGAAGTTCCCCAGGGAAGCAGTGTATATTATCAGTTTCCATTGGAGTGTTGGTCCTTTCTGGGTCAGTGGGTGCCCTGAGTGATGCCCATACAGCAGGAATCTCAAAGGGAAGGAAAACAATGGCTGGAGTGTGGTTTGTGGGGCTGGAGGAGGATGTTCTTCCTCCTCCCAGGGCTGGGCTGGTGTGTGAGGAGGGCTGAGGTCTGTCACAAGATTTATTTGGGGCTGGCAGGGAGAAATCACTGCCAGGGATGAGGAGGAGAAGGTTGGTAGTGCTGTCAGGAGCCTGGGAGCTGCACAGCAACCTGTGCAACTTTCTTTTGTTTGCATTTTTATTTAAATATATATAATTTTTTCATTTTATTTATTTAATTATTTGGAAAAAAATCCTAATTTCCTTTTTTTTTTTTTTTTTTTTTTTTTTTTTAAATTGCTCCCACTCAGTAGTAACAATTTCATGGTAAAACATCCAGGCTTCCCAGCCCTGGAAATCAGCTCCTGTGTAACCTCCCTTAGGAGCTGGGAGAGCTCCAGGCCTCTCCACCCAGCCCTTTGCATCCCCCCAGGGGTCAGCTCACCCCTGAGGAGGGTCTCCAAAAGGACCCCTGGTGCAGATGCTCAGCACTGGAGACACCAGTGTCTTGTGTATTATCCAGGAGGATTTTTTTACAAATGCCCTTTGTTAAAGCATGCCATCATAGGCTCAAATTCTGGATAATTTGAACCAAAACCCCAGTGCTGTGGTGAACCCCCTCATCTCATGCAGATGTACCCACAGCCAGGGACAAGGTGTCTGTGGTTCCTGGGTCAGGGTTTGGGAGCTGAGCTCCCAGGAGCTGGGACTGGCTGACAGCTTGAGCTTTCAAGCATTTTTTTTTTAATTTTATTTTTTGAAAGAAATTATGTTGATTTCTCTTGAAAATCTGAACAAATAACACCAGGTTTGGGGTTATCTTTTTTGTTGTGTGGGGTTTGTGTGTTTTGTTTTCTCCTCAGCCTGTAGTGTCTGCAGCAATCTTTCTGGCAAGGCTGAAATAAACCCTCCATCTCCAGAAGGCTTTTGCATCCAGAAACTTTTCTATGCAGAACAAACAAAGGGAGTTATTTGGGTGGGTTTGGTGCCAGGGCGTTCTGGCAAGGCCTGGTGTTTGGGGGTTGCATGCCAGCACCCTGGGAAATGTGGCTGCAGCCACGGGGGGCAGCTGGGGGGCTGCCTGGGAAATCTGCCTGAGCTCTGTCAGAAAGGGGAAACAAAACTCAGCGGGTCCCTAAAAGGTGTTTTCATTTCATCCAGATGGCTTTTTTTTTGCTGGGGAGGGGGGGAATGTGCTATTTTAAAAAATTATTAAAAATAATAATAATAATCTCAATTAGTCCATTAATCACTAAGGTTTGGGCAGCTCCCCCCCAATTCCTGCTGCTCTCCCTGCTCTGCCCCCTGTGACCGCCCTGCAAACCCTCCTGCAGGAGGGATGAGGCTGCACAAATCCTGCCCTGGTCCCTGCTCCTCTGCAGAGCAGCAGCCGGGGGTGTGCAGTGGGGCTACTGAGCAGCAGGTTCTGGCAGGAATAAACCACGGGCTCTGCTAGTCCAGCCCCAGGTGGGGGCCAGTGTCTGGGGGGGCTGGGGTGACTTGTTGGAGCTGTCTGAGAGAGTTTCCCCAGATTTTATTTGTTGTTTTGCTGAGACCCCCAGAGGCACTGCCTCCCCGGAGAGGGGGCTGGATGCAGCCCTGCCTGGAGGTGCCCTCAGAGTAATGAGAGGGGCTCGAAGCACCGCAGTACGGGAGCAGCAGGGCTGGTGTGTGCCGGGGTTTGGCACAGAACACCTCAGCTACAGCGGGAGTTGTTTGTGGGAGCATCCATCTTCCCCACAGCTTTGGACTTGGTTCAATTCTGCAGCTCTTCTGCAAACCAGAACCTTTCCTTTCCTGCCTTTTTTTCCTTTTTTTTTTTCTTTTTTCTTTTTTTTTCCTTTTTTTCTTTTTTTTCCTTTTATCCTTTTTTTTCCTTTTTTTTCCTTTTTTTCCTTTTTTTCCTTTTTTTTCCTTTTTTTCCCTTTTTTTCCTTTTTCTTTTTTTTTCTTTTTTCTTTTTTCTTTTTTCTTTTTTCTTCTTTCTTCTTTCTTCTTTCTTCTTTCTTCTTTCTTCTTTCTTCTTTCTTCTTTCTTCTTTCTTCTTT
>JAAWXA010000020.1:943949-978959 GCA_038090715.1 Florisuga fusca
TTTCCTTTCCTTTCCTTTCCTTTCCTTTCCTTTCCTTTCCTTTCCTTTCCTTTTCCTTTTCCTTGTTCCTACTCTCACCTAGCCCAGGGAATGCTGGCAGAGGCTCCTCAGTTCTCCAGCTCCCAGGTGTGCAGCCGGGTGGGTGCCAGCCTCTCCCTGCTGCACCCCAGCCCAGGGATGGTTCTTCCCCTGCTATGCTCAGCACAACTCAGCTGCTGTCCCTCCAACCAACTGCTCTCAGCAGGGTGGCTCCAGGATGTGATTTCCTGGAAAAATATTTAGTCATTTTCCAGGAAAGGAATTCAGATTAAGCCTGACGTTCGAGGAGATGAACCTGAATAGATGAAGAAAGCAAAGGCAAGCATGAGGCTGGGCTTGTAGGCACCAGGCCAGTGAAAACCACTTGTATGGGGTGGATCTGTCCCACCTGGGGGATATATCATATTACTGACCCCTTACCACACCTGATCAGAGCTGTGGCTGAGATGGGCTGAACACCCACGAGCCACGTGGCAGGAGGTAACAGACTTGTGTGGTGCTTGGTATGTAATCACATCAAATAATCAGACCTATTACCCTGATCTAAAACTGTGTTATTAATAAATTAGTATTTGTGATCTTTGGGAAGCACTTGGTTGGTTCTCACCCCACCCCAGCCAGGTGCCATCACTCCTTTCCTGGCCAGGCACCTGGGGTCAGCAGCATAAACCCCACAGCCCAGTTCCTGCTGGGTTTTCCTCAGCTGCTGCCTGCTCTTGCCCCACCACCTTTTCCTGGCTGCTCCAACCACTTCTCAGGGTGCTTCAGTGGCCACTCCTGGAGACTTCTGGCCAACCGTGTGCCCGGCAGCTCCCAGAGGCTCATCCTCTGGTGATGAGGAGGCTCTGATGGGGCCCGGGTCGGAGTCTGGTGGGACCTGGCTGTGCCTGGACCAGGACTGGGACTGCCTCTTGTCCAGCAGCACCCAGGCAAGGGAGAAAAACTTCACTCCTCCCAGCAGCCAGGCCTTTTGCCCTCTGGTGATATTTCTTCACCGCCTCCATTTGTTCTCATAGAAAAAATCCTGAAAGACAGCTTGGGGAGGGAGGGAAGGGTGCTGGGGGGCTGCAGCCCCACTCCTGCTGCTCAGCTCCCTCATTCATGGACTTGGAGCTCCATCTACCAGCCGGACCCGGCACCGCAATGGGGCAGAGGGGGAGAGGAAGGGGCAGAGGGGAAGGAAAGGGACCGGGACCCGGCCCTGCCGCAGGGATGCAGGATGCGGCCGCGGGGTCCCCGCGCATCCCCATCCCCTCCCTGCAATGGCAGCGAGCTGAGCCCATCACCCGCTCCTGCCTGACTGCAAATTGCTGGAACCAGACCATAGCTCTCTCTTTTTTTTTTTCTTTTTTCTTTTTGTTTTGTAAGTGGATGGAAGTTTTCCGAACCGTCGAGCGGTGCTCGGGTGGGTACAGTAACAAGCTGCTGGACCTTTGTTATCCCCCTGATGTTACAGTTTTTTGGAAAGAGTGTCTCTCAGGCTGGGGGGGGGCATTCAGCAGATGAAGCAGCCCCTCCTCTTCTCTTCTCTTCCCCCTTACCTCCCGCAGCACCCAGCCCATGGGTGCCCCCAGGGCACCTCCGTGCTCAGCACTCGCTGCAACTTTCCCTTCCCCTTTGTTTTGCCCAAAGTGCCCCGGGTGCTGCTCCTGTGCAGCCCAGTCCCTGCCGGTGTCCCCCTGCCAGCTCTGCCCCATGCATCTTGCTCCGAAGTTCTCTCCCTCCTCGGAATAAACACGGAAACCATCCTGCCCTGGGAGACGCTGTGGAACTTTCTATACATTAAATAATGTAATTCAGTTTAAATATCAGTTCATTATCCGTTGCTTGGTAATAACTTTATCACTGGCAAGCTGATGGGAGCTGATTACACCGAGCTGCAGCTCACTCCTATTAATTGCAGTTGATTAAGGGAGTTCAGTACCCCAGATACCCTTTCTCTGCTGGGAGGTTTTGCTGTGTGTGCGCAGCTCCCAGCCCCAGGTTGGTGGGGAAATGCCTCCCCCTAGTGCTAGCATCCTCCTTTCCTCCTGGTCCTGCTGGGACCAGCCGGGCTGCTGCCTTCCCTGGTACCCAGGAGGTTTCCATGCAGCCTGGCTACCCGGCAGAGGCTGAGGTGGGGCTCCGGCTGCTCTGCAGCAAAACATCATCTTTTCAGGTCAAAAGAAAGGGCACGGGCAGCGAGGGGAGGAGAGGTGCAGGGGGGAGACACAGCCCAGGCTGACACTGGCTGCCAAGGAGGGAGGAAGAGGAGCCCCCGGGCAGCCCTGGAGGGAGAGAGTTGGTGTTCTGCTTCAGGGCAGCTGCTGCGGGTCAGGGCTTTCCTAACCCACCCGTTCCCACTTCCCAGGGAAGTGGTGGGGTCCCCGTCCCTGGATGTGTTCCAGGGGTGTCCTGATGTGGGGGATATGGTTCAGGGGAGAACTCTGCAGAGGAGGGATGAAGGTTGGGCTCGCTCATCCCAAAGGTCTTTTCCAACCTGAATGGTTCTATGATCCCCTGAGGAAGGGGCAGGGAGGAAAGCCAAGACTTGCCCCAGAGCTTCCCCAGGCTCAGCAGAGAACTGGTGGGACTGGTGGGCTGTGGGCACCTCCACCCGGGCAGTGTCAGGGAGGGTCTGGGGCTCCCCAGTCCTACCCAAAGCCACCTGGGTTGCTCCAGTTCATGCCCAGTTCTTGCTGGAACAAGAACCTCCAGCACCAACCAGCCCAGATCCTCCTGCCCCACACGGGGATGCTGGGAGTGCTTGAGCACTGCTTTTGGTACATTCCCTACAAATGTTCTCGTGCATGTGGGAGTTAAAAACAACCAAACAACCAAACAACCAAACCAAAAAAGGGGGATGGTTATAGATGAGTGCAGAGTGACCGTTTCCTGCATTTAACTTCCAAAGTTATTTCTTGTAGTCTGAATTTTCAGACTCACTATGCTAGCACTCTAAGTTAAGTGTCTCGAATGTGCATTTAATTTGGAGTTAATAACACCATTTTTCCTTATGAAAACTCAGTCAATTATTGAAAGCATTTCTTGAGGTTTAGCAATTATTTAAGAGGTGCATTTACAGTAAAGTAATTAACTCAAATGGCATGTTCATGGAAATATTATATTTAAAACAAATTTAAATATTTGTTAGCAGGAGAAAATATTTTATGCTGCTATAATTTTATAATCTTTGCATCTGTTGTCTGTCTCTAAAACTTTTTAGTATCATTTAGCAACTTGATGGAGAATTTTCAAGGGCCTTGGAGAAAAGGCTCATGGGGATATAATAACAGTAAGTGCTTTTAAATGTGATATGAGTAATGCAGAATTAGGGAAACAAATAATGTGGCTGGCTCCAACTACAACCAGCCATCCCTGGCTCCTTTCTAGCCTGTCCTGGCTCAGTCCCTCTCACCACTGGACCTTTTTCCTCCCTGCATGCTGCCAGTCTCCTCCCTCCACGGGGCTGGAAAATATTACAATTTTTTAAAATGAAGAGATAAAATATAACAACGATAATAATAACAACACTAACAACAAAAATAATAACCATCACAGTAATACAATAGAAGTACACAGAGCTGAGGCCCAGGCAGAGCTTCCTGTGCAGAGTTTCTGTACTTGTTTCCTAGAAAAAACCCCAATATTGTGCAGGTTGTGAGTGGGAGGCAGCTCCTCACTCTGTCCAGATGTGCAGAGATGGATTGCAGAAGCAGCACAAGCAGTCACACACCTGGAACATCCCCAGGGACGGGGCATCTCCCACCTCTCTGGGCAGCCTGGGCCAGGCTCTCACCACCCTCAGGGGAAAAAATTTCTTCCTTGTACCTCATCTAAATCCCCTCATTCAGTTTCAAACCATCACCCCTTGTCCTGCAGCAGCAGGCCCTGCTCCAGCCTGTCACCAGCTTTTTTCTGAGTCCAGATGAGTTCTTTACTCCGTTTGAGGGTTCTTAGGAGTCCATGGGGTTGTTCAGCAGGGGCTGGGCAAGGGCTCCTGTCATACCCACTGACTTGGGCCCAAAAGGCATTTTTGTCACCTGCTGAAGGGAACAATGAGTCCAGGGTGTCCCCCCATGGCGAGCCACTGAGGGGAGCTCGAACCACAGCCATAAACCCTGAGCTGCAGAAGGGATTTATTATTATTATTATTATTGTTGTTGTTGTTGTTGTTTTTGTGGTGGTGTTTTGTTATTGGAAATCTTCCATATATTTGAATTTACAATTTAGTCTTCAGAGGTAAAGAAAATTTTCCAGGACGTTTTTTTGGGATGTGGTTTGGGGTTTTTTTTTTTTGGTTTGTTTTATTGTTTGTTTTCTGGGTTTTTTATTGGTTTTGTTTGGTTTTGGTTCTTTGGGTTTTTTTTGGGGGGGAGGGTTTTTGCTTTTTTGGTTGGTTGTTTTTTTGTTTCCATCTGTTTTGGGTCGTCCCCCCCCTCCTTTCTTTAGGCAAAGCATTTCAAGGCACTTGGGGAGTGTTTTCAACTTTATCAGGACAAGAAAGGAGCAAGTCATGGGGCTGATCCTGTGTGGAGCAGAGGCAGTGTACAAGTCCAAGATCTTTACTTAGGAATACTGGGACTCTAACCCTGCAGAAGTAACCCCCCTTCCCACCCCGGGCTGGCTCCCCTCCTGCTCTGAGCCTTGGTTAGAGGGCAGGATGCTGACATTTGTTACCCGGGCTGTTTGGAACCAGATCCCACTCTGTGCCTGGTATTGCAAAAGCAAATTCATTCCTATTTAGCTTTGAGGTGACTTTGGAAACTTTTTTCAACACCTGTAAACCATTTGTTGGAAGAAGCAGAGCCAAGTCTGACTGCTCCTGGGCTCTGTCTGAGCAGAGACCTGGGGGTGTCTGCAGAACCCTCTGCTCTCCCCTCCCAGCTCCTCACCCACACCAAAACCAGTTTTGAAGCTGCTGAAGGGTGACCACCTTAGCACCTGAGGTCCCCAGGGATGGAGTGCTTTAGGGCTTTTGTTTTACACCAGTTTCCAGAGAGAAACTGGTGTTGGGTTTGGACTGGTTTCACAGCGGGATTTTTCCCAGGGATGCTCCGTGCTCGGGGCCTGCGCAGGGCTGGGGCTCACGGAGCTCCCGGGCTCTCCATGGCCTTGCCCATCATTTCTGCAAATCCCCTGTGCTGCTGCTCCTCCTGCCTCGTAAAAACCTTGTTCTCTCCCTGCCTTGGCAGGGCTGAGCTCCCCTGCAGGGATGGGATGGCAGGGGACCTGCAGATCCTCTCCTGCCAGAGAGCTCCCTGAGGATGGGGATGGCCCCAAAAACCTCATCCTGCCCTTTGCTGCATCTGCTGCTCCCAAAGCACAATCTGGAGGAGAGGAGAGGAGAGGAGAGGAGAGGAGAAGAGAAGAGAAGAGAAGAGAAGAGAAGAGAAGAGAAGAGAAGAGAAGAGAAGAGAAGAGAAGAGAAGAGAAGAGAAGAGAAGAGAAGAGAAGAAGCCAAGGAGCCAAGTGGGGATGCTGCAGGCTCAGCCTCTAGCAATGACTGGGGCTGTCTGCTCATCACCTCCTGTCAGTGCTCAGCAGGAGAAACCCCTCAGTGCTGGGGGGGGGTCAGGTACTGCTGGTGGCACCGAGCCCTGGGGGCTGCTGGCCCCTGGCTACCTCAGTCCCCAACCCACGGTGACCCCGGGACTGTCACTTGGTGGGTTTGCTGCCCCACCTGAACGCTCCAGGACAGCACAGCACACCACGTGCCAGGGAAAGGAGTCAGAAAATCCTGGGAAAAGAGAACCCGAAAGTGCTGAAATAAGGACTAGAGGCACATGGAGAGGAACAGGCTCCAGAGCTTCCCCCAGCCTGGTGACCAGGGTGACCGTGTCCCCACCCGGAGATCTGGATGAGCTGGGAAGCAGGCAATAGGGAGCAGCCCCTCAGCATCCCTGTGTCCTGTCCTCCCCTCCAGTTCTGGGCTCTGGGGCAGCCCAGGGCTGCCTGCACGTGGTTTTATTTATAGGCATATTGATAAATGCCCAGGAAAGGATTTGAGGGGTCCAGAACAAAGCAGAGGTGGTTGGAAATGCCAGGGTAGCTCTCATGCCTCCCTGTCTGGAGGTGCAGGCTCTGCTGGAACCTCTCTGCTGGCCGTGGCACCTGGGGTTTGTTGGTTGGGACAAGGTGCCTGAGATGGGGGTTCAGGCCCTTCCCGTGCAGGACATCTTTCTGTCAGCACTTCCCTGGCTCGGGGGATCTCTCGGGGGCTTCAGGTTTCTGGGTACTGGGGACGAGGTGTAAGAAAATGGCCAAATTCTTGTGGGACCCCCCTGGTTTGTGCTCCCCTTCCAAGGCTCCAGGCAGGTGGGAGTTGGCTTCTCCTGCTGGCAGCTCAGGCAGATGGACCCCCAGGGGTGCAGCAGGGGGAAACAGAGCTGGGAGGTAAAAGTATGGGCTGGAAACCAGGCTGAGACCTCCTTGGCCCAATAAATATTAACAGTCAGGTGAGAACTCCACCAGTTCTGGTGGAACCAGTTCAAAAGGGCACGTTCTTGCTTCTTGCCCAGAGGCTTCTCCCCTCCCATAAAAGTGTGCAATTCTCTTTACAGGGTCATATTTTACAAAAAGCAAGGACAATTTTTGTTCTCTGAGCACCAAATTTTGTTTTCAATGTTCCTCAGCTCCAGTCAGGTTGGGCCAACACAAGGGCCAGCAGAAATGGAGCTCAGTGCCCAGGGACAGCTGGGTCTGTGTCCCCATCCCTGGGGCAGCACATTGCTCAGTCACAGGGAAAGCAGCATGGGCAAAAACCATCATCCTGAAACACAGATTCTCCACTTGAACTGGGCTGTGTCTAAGGATATGCTTTTTGGCTGGAGTATTTGAATTATTCCATATTAAAGACAGGTTTCTTGGTTCAATAATTCTGCTGGGAACTGCACCAGGCTCTGGAGTTGCCCCTCCTGCACCTTCTCTATTTCCTGGTAACTCACTTGTAATTAAACCTTATCAAAACTGCTCAAAAGCACCTCTCAGAACTATTTGCAGGGCATCACATGCTTGCTCACAGGCTATTTCTGTGGCTGGTATCTGTGTACAAGCAGTTTTCTGCTCCCTGCAGGCTCCAGGGCTGGGGTGGCAGCAGATGTGTTGCAGGCAGCCCCGGGGCTGTCATGGACCCATCTGGGGACAGGGACACATCAGCAGTACCTGGGGACAGGGCTGGGGAACTCAAGGTGACATCCAGGAGGTCCCCAAAGGTCCTGCAGGAGCAGTGGCATCTGGGGTGTGCCCCGGCCCCATCTCACCATGATTCAGAGGGGTCTGTGGTGGGGAAGGGGCAGGAGCTGGCTTCCCAAAGACCTCTGCAGGGCTCTGGGGTGTGGAAGCTGGGGGGTGGCTTGCCAGGGCCCTGTCCCCTTGGGCACAAGGACTCACAGCCCCCCAGGGGTGGGGAGGGAAGCAGAGCCAGCAGCTCAGCCTCAGCCTGTGTTTTGTCACCCAAATGCTGGCATTCAGGCCCCTTTTGCACTGGTGTGGGTGGCCAAAGGTACTTTTTCCATAGTGAGGGGTATGGCTGCATTTCCTCTGACTGTGATGAAAATAACATTCCAAATGTGCTATATATAGACAGCTATTCTTTTTTCCCAGTTGCCAAACAGAGCAGGGGGTTCTCAGGGGGCTTGTGGGAGGATACTGGGGTTTTTGGAGCCCAAGGACAAGCTCCCTGTCTGTGCCTGTGTTGATGCACCCACTGAAGGTCCCTCCAGGACCTGAGCTTTGGCTGCTACAAAAGGGCCCTTTAAATAAGTTTTCTGGGAAGGACAAAAGGAGTGGCAGCTCTTCATCTATATTTATGGTGTCACAAATGCATGGCAGATGGCACAGCTTTTGTGTCTTCACACTTCCAGTGATGTTTAATTACAGGCTATAAATAGCTGGGTTTGTGACTTACGGTCAGATGCTCTTTCATCATGGGGTTAAAATAAGTAATAACAGACAACAAGCACATCAGCAGACCACTTGTGGTTTGGTTTTTTCTTCTCTTTGCCCTTCTCTTCGGGCCCTGGCTATGGTGACTGAGGATTTTCAGAGAGGGGGGTTCTGCCAGGTTGCTGCTTCACTCTTCTCTCTTCTCTCTTCTCTTTTCTCTTCTCTTCTCTTCTCTTCTCTTCTCTTCTCTTCTCTTCTCTTCTCTTCTCTTCTCTTCTCTTCTCTTCTCTTCTCTTCTCCAGCCACCCAGTCTCATGGCCAGGCTGGATGGGGCTTGGGTCAGCCTGGGCTGGTGGGAGGTGTCCCTGCCCATGCAGAGGGGTTGTATCTATGTGATCTGTAAGGTCCCTTCCAACCCAGCCCATTCTATGATAACACTAACCAGAGTGTTTATTGCACAGAACCTCCTGGTTTGATGAGAGAGTAACTGGGCCCATGTGTCCTCTGGGCTTACCTGAAAGTAATCCATGTGGCAAAGTGAGCACAGGCTGGGCATGAATCTGGAAAATGCCACTGGAGACTTTCCTCTTCTGCCCTTGCTCTGTAAATATTCCTTGTTGCCTGCCCCTGGGAAGTCTCATCCAGGTGAACCCAGCACAGCCTGGCTGTGGCAGGGGAGGGTTGCAGCCTCCTCCTTGGGATGAGGCATTGAAGGGAAATTGTGATCAATAGCTTCCCTGTGCTCACACTGCATGGAAAACACGGGGTTTCTTTCTCAGAAAAAAACAAAACAAAACAAAACCACCTTGGGATGGGGAAGAGCAAGAAGGTGGAAGCAGAGTCCCAGGCTGAGGAGCAGGCAGAGACAAACCCTGCTGGGCAGTGACTCCTCCTGCAGCCAGAGCATCAAATCACTCATCAGGGGGAAACAACAGCCAAAGCAGCTTCTTCTGAGCTGCCTCACCTTGTCAGAAATAACACTGCTGCCAGGTGGGCTGGCTGGGCTCAGCATGAGCGTGGGGCTGGCAGGCAAGGGGTGAGCAGCACCCACAGGGGCTGCAGGGCAACCAGCTGCCAGGCTGCAAGCCACCGTTTCCTTGGAATAGTGGGGAGGGAGAACCTAAAACTCAGGTTAAATGGGAAGCCAGATCCAAAGCTGAGTTGGAAGTGATGAGGTAAGTGGTGGCACAGGAGATGGCTGGTTAAAAGCAGGGGACAGGGATGTCACCCTGAGGGTGATGCTGGGGCAGAGCAGAGCCCAGCCCCTCGGGTTTGGGTGCAGGATGACACCAGGGGGGGAGACTGGCCATCGAGTGGAAATGCCCTCGAGGTTTGAGATGGTTGTTATGAGCTCACCCACCGTCAGTGAAGTATCAAAACCTGAAATAAAGATCATTTAACTGCTGTTTCTAGGCCAGCTCCATTTTATCTCCTGTGCATGGCTGCAGATGGACACCCAGTGGTGGGGAGGGAGCAGAGGGCAGGGGGTGCGAGGCAGCAGGGGATGCACAGAGCTCCTTGGGGCTCTGCTAGCCCACGGGCACACTGCCAGCTCCTCTGCTCTGCTTGGCTGTGAGACTGATGGTAACTCAGCAGTGGAGAGAAATCCATCAGTACCTGGGAGCATGAGATGAGAGATCCCAGGAAAACACAGGATTCTTCTCCCAGCTTGTGAGGAGAGGCAGTAAATAAGGCAGGGCCAGGAGGAGGGGGCTGTACCCCCAGCACACGGTGCCTCCTGTCACCCCCTGAGCTGCTCTGGGCTCTGACTGGGATCACGGGTCCTGCTGACAGCTCAGCCAGCACCAGGCATTGGCCTCATTTGGAGGGCAGACCCTGTCAATACTCAACTTGTAGACATCGATGGCAGAATGATTATGCTCCATCTCCCTCAGACACAGGAGGCTGTGACAGGAGGATGGAGCTGGAAACCCCAGGGAGCTGGGGGGGAAGGACCAGCTCCTGCCATGCACCTCTGGGCTCCTTCCTGCAGTGGCCAGGACTGCAGGTCCATCTAACTGGGTGTATCAGCTCATTTATAAATCTCTCAGATTTATATTGTTTCTTGTTTCTTTTGTTTGTTTGTTTTGTTTTGTTTATTTAATCATGTGGTTGGGATTTTGCTGTCCATAATCACCTGGACCTGGTGCTCAGCTCACTTCATGATCACGATTTCCTGGGTTTGGATGATTATGTCCCTCCTGTTCCCAAGTTCCAGAAGATAACCCACTTCACTACTGGGATAGTGCAGAGATAATCTGTAAAACACATTGTGAGGAACCCAAGGACTCTACTGAGTGAGGGTCTGGAGAGGAACAGCCACACCAAACCCCTGAGCTGTTTGTGGGGTTTTCCCTTTGTTTCCTCACTCATTGTTTCACTGCTCCTTGTTCAGCCAGTGCCCAGCAGCCTCCTGTTGGGTGCTTTTTTAGGGAACATGCACAAAAAATGGTCACTTCTGTGCTGGAATGAGCCCCTTGAAATGCCAGTGCTGTGGTCTGTGCCCCTTTGGGGTGCCCAAGCTCCGGGTAACACAGAGACAATGAGGGAGGATTGAGTTCCACTGCCAGCAACAGAAATCAAAACCCAGATTTCTTCCTTTTAATTTGCAGCTGAGCAGCATAACCCCCCAGAAAGGTCACGTTTGAGGATGAGCTGTGGCAGAAAACCACAGCTAAGGAATAATGTTCCCTCCAAGAAGAAACAGCAGCTGCTGGAAATGCCTGAAAGGTAAAAGAGGGAGCATCAATTTTTGATCTGTACTTTGATGAAAGAGATTTCTTTCCAGGAGATAAAAACCATCCAGGGGTTTATCTGCCTCCCCAATTTATTAAAAAAAATAAAAGTAAAGTAACATTTCAGTGCCTTTGAGACCATTAAATTGTCTCCCTTTTACTCCCTGTCCTGCTCTGGGACAGATTTGGTGCAGGTTGTGACCTCCATTTGGAGGTGGTGGCTCACACCCTGCCAGCACCCACGCTGCTGTTTGAGGGAGCTCAGGGGGAATATTCAGCTCCTGCCAGTGTAGGACAGATAAAACCAAAGCAACCTGAATGAAGAGGGACACTGGATGAGGCTTCACCCCCAACAAAGTGGGGGGTTCAGATCAGCTGCTGGGGACAGAGCAAGGACTTGAAACATCTCTGCAATGATCAAAGGGGCTTTGAAACCTTAAAGGAGTCTCCTATTAATTACAGGAGGCCACTAATTGCCTTCCCCTCCAAACCTGTAATTCAGTGAGAGAAAGCCTTGCAGGGGGTGGTGAAGGTGGCAGGAACCAGGCTGGAGCCTCTGTAAGGAAGGAGGCTGAAGGAGAGCAGAAATCATCAGGAACAGACACAGATAGAGCCATGGGCTTCCCTCAGGACGGGATCACCCCGAAAGCCTTGCTGAGGGCAGGCTGGATGGATCCCCTGGGAAGCACAGCCCAACCCCCCAAACACACATCCCAACCCCCCTTCCCCCAGCAGTAATTAATTACTAATAATTAAAACAGTAATGCCCACTCCCCAGAGTAGCAATTCCTAAAGACCAAGACCTGCGAGCTCTCTAAAAATGAGGAAAGCTTTGTGATGAAGAGATAACTGGGTTACTACAAGGTAAGGGCACATAAAAAGGTTTCAGCAGGTTTTCTGCATGTGTTGTCCCTGTGCTGCAGCAGGGTGTGCCATGGCCTGCAGCCACACTGCTCCTCCCACCTGAACCCTGGCACCTGAGCCCTGGCACCTGAGCCAGGCACAACCTCCCCCAAGGGCAGAGAAAAGAGTGAGGATGCTTGGCTCAAGTTCAGAGGTCAGGAGAACCTCAAGTTCATTGGGACAGAGAGGTGGCTTTTAAAGGTGGTAGAGAGAGAATGAAAAAAAATCCAGCAGTAAACCAATCAAACCAATAAATAAACCAATTTAAAAAATACTTTTAAAAGGAGAGATGCTGTTCCTGAACTGGATGCTGTAAGAAGCAATCTCTGCTATACCGTGAAGGGAAGAAAAAAAAAAGATTTCACCTACTTTGTTCTGCTTTTCAGGTCTTGTAACAGCGGGGTGCTGCTGGGCAGAGATGAGCCCAAAGCAGAGCAGTCACACACTGACTGCTTGCCCAGGGAAACGAACGTCCCAGCCACCAACTGACTGGGGAAAAAAACCAAAAGTTAATAGCAGCTTGCACATGGAATTGACATGGTGAGTGAGTATTCAGCAGCTCCTGCCAGCAGAGAGGAGCTGGGTGGTACGAGGGGTGGATAGCTGTGTGGTTTGCTGGGATGCTGGTGGGCAGAGGGGAGAGAAGGGATGCCCAGTGGGAGAGACAGGAGGCCAATGTCTCTGGTGCTGGTGGCATTCTGCAGTGCTGTCCTGCCAAGCTCTCCTCTCCATCAGGCTCTGCTCAGCAGCAGCTTCTTCAGCTCCAGCCCATGAGAAATCCCTGCAGCCCAGGAGTGTGCCCAGCACAGGGCATTCAGTGCAGAGCTGCCCAGTCCTCTTGTGCAGCAGAGCTCTCTCTCTCTGATTGAGATTCGATTATTGCTTCCCCTTGGAGACATTTTATTAATTGCCTTGCTAAAATCATTCCTCATGCTAACTGGTCCTGTTCTAACTCTCCTCTTCTGCAAGCAGAGCCCAGGGCTGGGGTTCCTGCTATGAAGTGATCTCTGGGGCTGTCTCAGGGCCAGGGTGTTCTGGTTAAGAAGAGCAGCTTGTTTGGGTTTGGGGTTTGGTTTGTTTTTTTTTTCCTAGAAAAACCACATTTCTAGTTGCTCTCCAAACGAATTGCTCTGCTGGGTTTGTCAGCATGGCCAGCTGGCATTCCAGCTCCAGGGCTGGCTCACTGGCTTTGACATCAATGACCTCTCATGGTTATGCTGATGTGCTCATAAGAGCTGACCCTGCTTCTTACACACGCTGCACTGATTTGCTGAGGATCTTGTGGAAAACACCCATTCCCTCGATCAAAGAGAAGTGTTTGGGTTGGTTTTGTGGTTTTTTGTGGTTTGGGGTGGGGTTTTTTGCTTTTGTTGGTTTGTTTGGTAGGCTGGTTTTGGGGGTTTTTTGAGCTGCCTATGACTGACCAAAACTAATGAGGGCCAGACCTTTGAATTAGTTTTTTTACTGTCTTGGATAAAATTTAGCTAAAAAAGACACCTTAATCTTTCACTGATGTGTGTTCATTTGACATAAGGGCCTTAGGAGGGTTGCTTTTAAATAAATAGGGCTGGGTCTTCCTCTGATCATTTCAGCAATGGGTTTGGTGGGTGCAGCATCCCCCAGCTGCTAGGGGAGGGCTGGCAGCACGTGGCTGACCTGCAGCACATCACATGTCAAAGTAAAATGGGACGTATCTGCTCAGGAGATGAATTCTAGTTTCTTTTTTTCCGTCTAAACTTGCAGGTTCTCAGCAGGGATGGGCCAGGAAGCAGCTGTGTCCAGGTTAAGCCAGGCTGGTGGGACACTGGGGACATCAGGGAGATGGGGGACATCAGGGCACATTGTGCCCTACAAATGGAAACTGAATTAAACCTATGGAGATTTTCCCTAAAGATCTGATTTTACTGCTCCTAAAACATTTTTAATTTTACTAAAACATGTTCTGATTTTAAAAACAATTGGGCTTTGAGACTATTTTTTTTCCTTACCTTGGCAACTTAGCTTGGTGGCCATTCTCTTTCCTACTAACCCCTAATTCCACTAGCATCATAAATGTAAAATGCCATGAAAAATATGAATAGTCCCTCTACATACATATAAAGGATTCTACACAATTTATGTCCCTGCAGGATGTTCCTTGCCTACAGACAGGGAGCTGGGACCTCACAGTGGGGGTTCCAGAGCAGCAAGGCTTGGAAAGGCAAGAGAGCAGTGAAATATGGGAGGTGTCAAGGGTTTAATTAAACAGGGAAGGATGCAGAGCCCTTCAGATCATTTAAACAGGAACTCAAGGGGGTCTTCTCTTATAAAAGGTAATTACCAAAGCATTTCCTTTATATATTCCAAAGGAAAAAAATTGGTATATCCATCTTTTACCTGGTTAATATCAAGGTCTGTAATAAATATGAGCTAGGAATTATCTGGGTGAAATGTGGTTCCTATCTGCTCTGCTCCTTAATTCTAAAAATGAGTCTTTCAAAAATCGATCTTGTTAGGTGTTCCAAAGCATAAATATGAGAATATAAAGATACCTGGACAATAAAACTACAAATTGAAAGAATGGCACCAGCTAAACAAAAATCCAGCAGAGCACTGCTCACCCAGCCTTGTCTGCACCCTCAGGGAGCACACATGCAGGATTTCAAGGGGATAAAACACAATTTTCAGCATCAGTTTCCATTGTACAGTGACCAGTGATTTGCAATGTGTCCTTCAGCTCCTAAAAACCAGAGACCAACAGGTAAGAACATTGTTAGGAGTCCTGTGAGCTCAAGCCCTTTCTGCTCTGTAGCAGAATTTTTCAGGGTTTTGGTTTGGTTTGGGTTTTTGTTTTTTGGGTGGTTTGTGGTTTTTTGGTTTTTTTTGTTGTTGTTGTTGGTTTTGGGGGTGTGGGTTTTTTTAAGAGAGATGCCTGGCTCTGTTAAAAAAAAAAAAAANTTAAAAAAAAAAAAAAAAATCCACATAAATGCAAGGAGCCCTGGTCCTTGTCCTCTCCCATCTGGTGGCTGTGCCTCTGGCTGTGCCAGTACCCCTGCAGCCAGCCAGCCCTTGGCTGCCCCGTTTTCTCAGGAAAGCATCCCATTTCTTAAATGAAGAAATACTGAGTGTGAATGTCTGTAAAAGTGTGTAACTGGAGCAGGGGCTGGCACAGCCCAGGGTGAATTTTGCAGATGCTGGGGAAGCAGAGCATTGATCCATCCTGGGGATGATTGTTGCTTCCCTTCTTCATTACCATTGTGACTAAATGCTGTAAGAGGCCTATTTTTCCTTATTACTCTGTCAACAGAAACCATAAAATCTATTTTAAATTATACTGTTATCATCTACTTATTTGGCTGTTGTCTGGAGAACAAATACTTTCTTGTTGCAGATGTCAATTAAACATTTCTCCCAGGCTTCCCAAACTCCTTCTGTTTTCCAGCCTCTGTCCATGTTTACCACACCTCCTCCACCTCCTCACTGCCCAGGGAGGTTCAGCTCCAGCATCTGTGTCCCAGTTCCTCAGAGAAGCTGCCGGGAAGGGAAAAATTCCTCTGTGCCCCTGGATGGTGTTCCCCTTGGCAGGGCAGAGCTGGGAGCTGTGTCTGCACCCCCGGGCAGCACCCGGATCTCTCCAGAGGAGCAGAACTGCCTACAGCAGTAGCTTCAATCAGCTGGAGCTTTCTTTTTTTTCATGTATTTTCCTCTGGTTTGGTGCAGATAGAGCCTGGTTCGAGCTGGCTCCAGCTCTGGTGGGCTGGTCCTGGAGGGCAGGGAGGGTGCTGGCAGAGCCAGGGGTGCTCAGCATCCCCACTGCTCCCTGCATCCCTGCTGCCATGGTGACACCAACCTCAGCAAGAGCTGCTGCAGTGCCAAGAGGCACCCTGGTGTCCTCACTGGGCATGCAGGGGCTTCAAACCCCTTGCTTTGGGCTTCAAACCCCTTCCTTTGGGCTTAAAGCCCTCCTCCTGGCATCTGCAAAGAGGGTTTAGTCCCAGGGCTGCTCCCCAGGCAGGGTGGTACCTGCCACTTGGGGCTGGAAGAACCCATGTCCTGGGGTGGGAATAACCAAGCTCCATGCCCCAGGGGGGAGCAGAGGGTCTCCCCTGCTGCAAAACGTGGGGTTTGAGTGTGAGGATGGGGGGTGGCACAGGGGGGGGTTTGTTTCACCCCCCATCCCTCCGAGCTGAGCTGCGGGGCTGCAGGTCGGGCTGGGAGCTCCCAGCTGGAGCACAGAGAGTGGCAGAAGGTTGTGTATAGAGTGATGAATAAATCCCCCTTGTGAATGAGAGAAGAGGCCCACGCAGAGGCACGTTCCCCCATGGGGTGCTGGGTTTCCTGGGGGAGCCAGGACTCGTTTTTGCACCCTTCAGCTTTATGCAAAAAGCAAAAACCTCTCCAGCAAGGTGAAGCCTCCTTATTCTCATGCATGGATAATGAGCACAGAAAAGCTATAAATACCTCGTGGTGTGTGGATATGTCGTGGCTTAGCACTTCTTAGGGCTTGAATTTTTTCCTTCCAGTCCTATCCCAGCATGTTTTCCCTGGAGCACAGGGACTGCTCCTGGAACCCAGCTCCCTGGCACCGGGAGCATCTCTGCTCTGGGGGACAGAATTCCAGCCCTGGGGCAGCTGCTGCCACCAGTGGGCATGGGAAGGGGTATGTCTGCTAATCCTTGAGCAGCTCCAGCCTCTGCTCCTGGATAAACACTCATGGCTCCAGCTCCTCAGGGAACTCCCCCAACCCGTGCTTCATCTTCACGCATGCGGCACCCTAAAAAAAAACGGGGGAAATCTCATGATTTGGCAGCATCTGGAACCATTCCAATCAAAATTAGCTTGTCTAGAGTATTTGCTGAAATTTCCAGGTATAAGTGGAAAACTAATTACTGGCTTCTAGTGAAAAATGAAAACACTGTTTAGGCTAGAGGAGATTCAATCTGTTGAAGTACATTTCAATCTCCATCTGATGCTAACTAGCTATCTGCATTGCAGATCCAGCAATATTGGTATGCAGACCTGGATGTTGTCATCTCTCTTTTTGCAATTGTTTTGATTTGAAGTCCCTTGTACAGTCTCATTAGCTGCCTGGAATATCTTAGTCTCTAAGTATCTCTGGGGAGGCAATACTCAAGATCTCTTGAGGGCCTCTGAGTATTTGATGCAAATGTTTTTCCTGCTCTGGTGAAGCTTCCTGAATTGGTCACCTTGATTTAATCTAAAATGGATGCAGTGTAATGTAATTGGGAGGGGAAGAAAGGAACTGATTGCAGGCTTAATTTCTAGGCAATGCAAATACAGTTGAATACGCCCTGGGAATCAGAATAAAAGTTTGGACAGTTTACAGGCTTTAAGAGCAAACAGAAGGACAAACTTCCCCCTTCATCTCTCTGGGAAATCATAAGCTTTCTGTCCCGTCTGCTTCACCATTTAGTGTTTCTAAGAGTCCAGAATCTGCTTGGGCTGTAATGACTTTAGCCCTGAGGGTCTTTAACCCTTTCTGCTGGAGGCAGGCCACCTCTGGAATATCAGTTCCTGTGTATAAGGGGTTTCCTGAGCATTCAAATGGAAATTCTGCAGCGATTTTTCTAAGGCGTTTGGCCTTTGGTCCCTCCATCTTAAGGTGCAGCTACAAGAAGAGAGACTTTGAGTTTGGATAAATGGATGAGGACAGCTGCATCCCTGCCAGGCATGGCTGAGTTCTTCCCCTTCCCTCTGGCTGGGCAGAGGAGGTCACAGAGCTCAGGTCAGTGTCTGCTGGGCTTGGGGGGATGGCTGCCACCACTGCTGAGAAAATCATCAACATTGGGGCGTATTTAAAATAAACAATCATTTAAAATTTTAACTCTCCCACTATTAAATGAGCTACATCCTTTCATGCTTATCAGTTTGGCTGATTTCCCTGATCCAGGGAGACAAAGTGGGCTGGTCACTGGCCCAGCCAGTCTTGGTGTTTGTTGGTGGCAGTGGGGAAGCTCTCACTGCACAGCTCTGGGCTCTCACAATAGTCTGCAAACCACTTGTACAAATGTCTGGTTTTAAATGCAAGCCCACGCATGCTCTCCCTCTATTTGGCTGAAGTGCTCTTCATGGCAATTATGGAAACAAGTGTAAGCTGGATGTTGGTTTTGCTGTGCCTCTGGTGAGAGTTTGGTGTCAGGCTCTCCTGGGCTCTTGCCTTGGGGCTCCTCTGGGTTGCCTGAGCTGCTTTGTGTCCCAGGGCTGTGGGCATTCCTGGTGCTGACCAAGAGAGGAGCAGTCCTGCCTCTGCTTTGCCATGTTCCCCAGGTGCCCCTGTTACAGGGAGCCCAAAGCAATGAAGTTGTGCTCTGCCTGTTCAGATCCCAGGGTGGTTTGGCTGGGAAGGGACCTTCAAGCTCACCCAGTGCCATGGGCAGGGACACCTCCCACCAGCCCAGGCTGCTCCAAGCCCCATCCAGCCTGGCCTGAGACACTGCCAGGGATGGGGCAGCCACCTCTGTAATGAGAATTCCCCCCTTGTCTTCCCCAGGGATGGGCTCTGGACCGTGGATGCTGCTCACAGCTCCTCGGAGAACCCTCCGGGCTCCCACATCCCATGCTGAGATGCTGCAGAGTGCTAAGGAAGCAGAGGTACCAGCCCATCAGGAGTCAGCTCAGGCTGCAAGAGGCAGGAAGGGCCGGTGTTGGTCAGCATGGGGCTCTTCAGCTGAGTAATGACCCTAATTAGAGCCTGGGAACAGTCTCTGACCCCGAGGGTGCCGGTTCCTGGGGAGCAGCCCCGGCAGGATGGGGAGCAGGGCTGGAACAAAGAGGATTGCTCCTTGGTACCCGGAGGGATTACAGCAAAAGCCTTGGGGTTAATTGCAGGGAAACCCTTTAGTGATGAGCTCCACCAGCAGCCAGAGCAGAGGCAGGGACTGAGCATCCCCAGAGAGCTCTGGGACTGATTCTGGGGGAGCTGCTTCTGCCACCCAAGACTGGAACAAGCCCTTGCCCTTCAGCTCCCCTTCCAGCACTGGGGATGAGCCACAGACTGGTGCTTGTTCGCTTAAACGAGGCTGAAATGCCTCTTATGCCAAAGGATTTGCTGGTTGATTATGTGTGGATTGGCAGAAGTGTTGGGTAATGATGTTTTAACAGGCACAGGGCTGGCTGAGCAGGAGCTGGGGGTCTCGGGAGCTCCTTTCAGCCATGTGCAGGTGGCTGATTTTCCTGGTAAAAATCAACTGGTTTAACTTTGTACAAAAGCAAACAAAACCCCTTGGGGGTCTTGCTCTGACCTCTCTCCCTCCAGGCCAGTCCAGCAGGACCAGGCTGCTCAGATCCCCAAGGATGGAGAGGTTGCACCCCTTATCCTGGATTTTGGCTACCCCTTTAGTGAGAGGGTTTGGTTATTTTTTTTCCCCTATTATCTAATCAGTCTCCCAAGCCATGGTTTTCCTGCTTCTCCTTGCTGTGCACCCATCAGGAGGGATCTGTCCCTGCCTTCCCTCCAGCAGCAGGGCAGAAAGTGAAGGCTCCAGGCTGCTCCTGGGCTCTGGAGCCATCAGGGTGGGGATGGGCTGCAGAGGAGGAGCAGCTGCCTCTGGGGACAGACACCCTGAATCCAGGCTGCAGATGTCCATGTGGACATTGATCCTTCAGCCTTCTTGTCACTGGGAACTTCTTTGCCTAATTAAAAAAAAATAAAAAATAAAATCAATCAACAGAGCTGGAGTAATTGCTCAAAAGACAGTGCAGGCTGAGTCTCAGAGGAGCTGCACAGTGCAGGGGGTTTATTTCTTTATTTGAAGGAGATGCAGAGCAGCTGGAGCACGGGCAGTGGCAGCAGCACTAGGGAAGGGGTTTCAGTTTCACTCCTGCACCTCTCCAGGGCTGTATCTTCCACATCCAAGGTGGCATTTTGGATTTTGGCAAGTTTGGATTTTGTGCTGGGAACTGTGTCTGGAAGCAGGGGAAGGTCAGAACAAGTTGCCATGGGGCTGCAGAGCACCTCCTCCAAGTGCCAAGGGACTGGCTGCCCGCTGCTTGCAGCCCCTTTGCCCAAATGAGGGTGAGAGGCTGGTGGGCACCAGCTGAGCCCAACAGACCTTACAGAGGAAACTGTGATTTTTGCTGAATGCAAAGGGCTATTATCCCTCAGATTAAGAGCAGTTAGTTGCAACTAATGAACTATATCCCACATAATGGGCAAGATGAACTCCTGCTAGGGCCATAGAGACAGCTTTAGTTAATCTTCTAATTGTTAAATGAATAAAATTATTCCTAATAGCCTGTAATTTTGTGGTCAAGCAGCTAATTATCTTTCTTGCCTAAAACAGTAAAAAACATCTTTGGTGTAGATCAGCATGTGCAGTTATTGACTTCAAGGCTGGGTTGCAACTCATTTCTCTCTGTCCTTCCTTAACCCTGAACCAAAGCTCAGTGGCCCCACGAGCTGGGTTCCTCCAGGGCTGCTCATGGTTAAGTTCCTCTGATCCACCTCAGTCTTTTATTTATGTAATTCCCGATGGGTCCAACATTCCTTTTTCCTCTGTTTATTCTTTTCTAAGAAGCCACCTTCTCCTAGGCACAAATTGTTTAAAATACATATACAATTACTAAGGTCTTTAAAATAAACTGTGGTGACAGCTCTGTCCTTACAAGCCCTCCCTGCAGGAGCTGCTCCTCCTCAGAGCTCTGAACCACACCGAGGTGTCTCAGGCTCTGAAATACCTGGACAGACTGCTGACCTTGGATCCTGGAGGCTCTTGAGGTTTGGGGCAAGGCAGGAGAGCCCTCTCCCTTTGCAGGAGCTGGCTGGAGGAGAAGGGGAAGGAAATGCCATTTGGCTCAAAAAAAGAATCCTAAATGAAGAGGTGTTTAGAGCCTCCTGTGTCTGAGGAGCAGGGTCCAGGCAGGTGTCCCACACCCCTGAGGCTCTCCCCAGCTTTGCCTCTCCTGGATTCCTCTCTGACTTTGGAAGCTGTTGGTGTTCAGGAGATGCTGAGTGTTTCAACTCCCCTTCCACTGTCTGGTTTCATCTCCTTTGGCCTAATTTGTTTAGTTTTAGTTGGGCAACTGCTGACTTCATCCTTACTGACATTTTGTGCTGCTTATAAATAAGAAATGGGTTTCTAATAATAGCCACTTTCTTCACTTAATTAAGGTGTTTCCATTTAATGACTGCTGAGAGGTTTTCTGCCTCCTGGTTTGTTTTTTAACACCTTGTCTTCATGATTATATAGTTTGAGGGATTACTCTCAGGAGGAGGAACTTTCTGGTGCTGATTGGAGAGTTGCCAGAGCATGTGCTACTGAGGGCTCTTCCTCTTCTGGAGTGGCAGAACCAGTCCTGAGAGCTTGTGTTGGGAAACAACCACTTCTAAGCAAGGTAAATTTAAAAATTCAGGGCTAGGGATGCCCAGCAGATCCATTGCCTTTGTGGGGGCTGCAGCCTTGGTGTCCATTGAGCTGCTGGTTAGTGCCCAAGTTTCACCTGAGATGTTTCTATTCCTGCTACCAGCCACAGTCTTGATGCCAAACTTCTTTTTTCCTGATGAATCCTGGTGATTAGGGGACTTGTCTGGGAGAGCTGGCCCCTTTTGGGTGTCTCTGATTGCACCAGGGAAGCAATTGCAACAACCAAAATATCTCTTTTGGAGATATTGGAGAATACTGCTGGGTGGGCATTCTCCCAGGGAGCAGTGACTCATCTGGGGACTTGAAGAACAGTTTTGTGATGGTTTTCTATTTCCAGTTGCCAACAGTGCTGAAACTTTTTATAGAAAAGTGCTATTGGGAATTACCAAATGTAAGGATTTTTTCCCCAGAAAATACAAATCCCCGAATCCTTGCTGCAGGGAAGATGATCATCTGCTGAAAACCTTCCCTTGGTCTTTGTGCTGCCTGGATTGAGAACTTTAGTTTATGGGTGTTCCTCTCTTTGATTTATTTCCTGACTCCTAACAGTTTACTGCCCAGGGAGGAGGGAGATGCTCCATCCCTGGAAACATTCCAGGTCAGGCTGGGCAGGGTCTGGTTGCAGATGTCCCTGCTCACTGCAGGGGGATGGAGGAGATGGCCTTGAAAGGTCCCTTCAGCTCAAACTATCTGTGAACCTGCTGAATTCTTTGCATGCTAACTACTTTTTCTGCAGGAAAAGAACACTGAGTAATGCAGATGGGTGTGAGTGGAGCCCCAGGCAGCACCAGGCTCCAGAGCCCTCTCCTTTGCTCCAGGAGCATCTTTACCTTCATGATTCTGAAGGGGCTTCTGTGACCTAATGCTCTCTGCCCCTGAGCCAGCCCAGCTCTGCATAAGCAGCTGATTCCTGGGGGCTGAATGTCCCTTTCCTTTCCTTCCCCCCCATGCCCCACCTGCTTCAGGGGGTGTGACCTTGCTAACCACAGACTGGTCATTAAACCTGGTTACCTGGGGCAGAGCCCAGCACCTCAGGGGCTGGGGGTTCAGATGCTGCCAGAGCTGCTGGTGGCCAGGCAGGTGGTGACAGCACTGGGGATGAAAGCAAAGCCACCCCCAGGCTTTAGAGACACCTATGTATATGGGGGAACAATTTGGAATAAACAGGGAGAGTGCAGTGCTCCTGCCCCATAGCACTGCTCTGCTCAGACTGGTGCTGCTGGGAGCAAATCCAGCATCATATTGAAGGACCACTCTGCTTAGAGGTGCTTGAGGAGCTTGTTCAATGCCTTGTTCCTGCACTGGTTGGGGGCACTGGCTTTATTTGGTCCCTGTTCTTCAGGGCTGCCCCAGACTGCAGCTGCAGAAAGCCCCATGGGACCCAAGAGTCCCCAAAACTGGCCCTGAGAGCTTGTGGCACTGCCACAGAGTGTCATGGGGCTGGCTGGGAAGCTGAGGATGCCCAGGGGAAAACCTGGCCCAGGGATGGATTTCTGTTCCTTTCTTCACCGTGTACTTAATGTTTGAGAATTATCCTGTAGATTTGAGTGAGTTGTTTGCTCCTAAGTAGAAGAGCAAAGTGGTTTGTATTAGAGAACACACCAGGAGCCACTTTATTTTCTTATTGCAAAAGTTCAACCAAATGGTTGTGTCGAGGGAGACTGGGAATCCCCAAACTTGGGAAGCCTTGGATACCAGAAGGAGGGGAGATCTAGCTGGGGTATTTTGCTGACAGAATATGCAGAGCCAAAGCAGTCATATGGCTGCTTGCAAAGAGGCCTGGAGCTGCTCTTCAGAGTCTGAAGGATCTTTTCTCATGTGGTCCCCAGCACCCCCGAGGCCCTGCAGGCTGCAGGGACCCTGTGAAAGTGCCTGGTGCTGGCTGGAGTCCCATTGCTCCTGCACTGGGGTGGTTAGGGTTGTGTGCTGCTGATGTCCTCACAGGGGGGATGGTGCCCACCTGCTGCTGACCCTGGGCTGGATGCAGAAACCCCCTCAAGCAAAGCAGAGCCCCCAGGAAAGCACAGCAGCAATTCTCAGGCTGCTTCAGATGGGTGCAGGTTACCCTGTAGCTCAGTGCTTCTAAAGGAAAAAAAAAATATTGCAGCTAAAGAGTAAGGATTACAGGTTTCAGTTGTGAAAATACAGAAATTACAGTCACTCTGTGAATAATTCAGTGGATTAAAAACGGGATGCTGCCCATCCTGAGGTGCTGAGCAGTGCAGCTCTGGCACAGGGGCTGGGATGGGTGCAGCTGGGCCCAGCCAAGCCAACCAGAGCTGCTCTCCACCTATTCTTTGAGTTTTCTCCACCCACCAGTTTGTTTTCCCAGGCAAGATGTGCAGCCATCCTGCCTGTCCCTGGCCCCTCTCCACTCCAGGTGTCCTGCTGCAGGAATCTCCTCTCTGGAAGCTGGTGCAGTGCCCAAATGCAGGGTGACAGCCCATGGAAAACATGCCCAGTTCCAGCCCAGCCCTGCTGGCTGCAGCACTACCCAGGGATGGAGCATTAAGCACTGTCCTTCCCAAGCCAGGTTGTTTCTATGGCAACTGGACAGGATTGCTGGGACCTGGCTCTCTCTGTTCCCACTCCCAGGGTGGGAATTCTGTTCATTTTCCTCGAATCATAGAACCACAGAAGGATTTGGTTTGGAAGAGACCTTAAAGACCACCTCATCCCACCCCCTGCCATGGGCAGGGACCCCTCCCACAGCCCAGGGTGCTCCCAGCCCCATCCAACCTTCAACACTGCCAGGGATGGGGCAGCCACAGCTTCTAGGGGCAACCAGGGGCTCATCACCCTCACACCAAAGAACTTCTTCCTGATAATCCTGATAATCTAAGCTAAATCTCTCCCTCTGGAGCAGGCAGCATGCTGCAGTGGGTGCAAGGGGTGACAAGCTTGGAGCTCCAAGCCCTTTCTCCTAGACAGATGCCCACGTTCTGCCCATTTGCTCATGAGCACCTTGTGCCAGCTCTGGAGGGGAGCAGTCCCACCAGGAGCTGGTGGCTAGCTCTGGGTTTGAGGTCTCTGTTCCACCCTGGAGCCCTCTGCCCATCACTGCCAGTCTCAGCCTCCCAGGTACCCTGAGCTCATTCAAACACAACAAAGCCAACTCGTTTCCAGCATCCCTGCGGGTTCCCTCTTTGCCGTGTGGGTTTTGCTTTTCTTTTTCAAGACTGATTCAAAAAAGCTTTGGAAAATATCTGCAGAATTCAGGTGAGAGCAGTGGGCTTGAAGCTGGTGGTCCTCATCCAAAAGGGAGAAGTAGAAATGCTTATTAAAGGGCATGGAAGGTCCTGATGATTAGAGTGAGCTAATTAGCAAGTGCAGTCTTCATGATGGGCAATGACTATGAAACTCTGTCATTTTATTGTCTACTATAGAAAGGGCATTTAATGAGGATTTGGGGGTGTCACACTGCCACAATGGCACCAACTGCTGTTCCCAGCACATTGTGCTGCTTCATTCCTTTTCTTTTTTTTAACAATAATGATCTGGATACAACAACTCTTCCTTCTAAAAACAGAAAAAAAAAGGAAAAAAACCAAAACCAACCTTCCCTCCATTCTGTAGCTTTTGAAAAGCACTTTAATCAGGATTACTGAAGTGCTGCCTCTGAAACACAACATGTCTGGGGGAAGAAATGAGAGATGTGGAGTGGTGCTTGGATAAATCAGCTGTAGCTGCCTTTCCCTAGGGTGGATGCTTTATGGTCCTGGAATGGAATGTGAATTACCTACCAATATCTAACGAGCCTCAGCCCATGACCCGAATGAAACAGGGCAAATAAATCTTGGCCAGGCAGTGTGATTGGAGTGAGCCCTGGAGCAGGGAGCTCCCACCAGCTGGCCCAGGGCAGAGTGGGGGGATGGACCTCCCCTCCCTAACACTTTTTAGCTCAAGTGACTCCTGTGGGTGAGGCAGGGGTGCAGCTTCTCTTTGGGTGAGTTTTTTTTTCTCTCTTTAATGGCAGATGTAAAGTTTTTGGGGGGCAGTTTGGTTGTTTTGATGTTTTGGGTAAATGCATTTCAATAGTGGTGACAGTGCCCAGTTAAGGTGAAGCTGCTCCAGCCCTGGGCCACTCTGTGGGACAAGAGGGAGGTGGATATGTGGGACATGGAGCCTGGCTCCTCCCAGGAGCAGGGGGAGCCCAGAGGTTGTGCAATCTCTTCACAGTTATTCACTAATTAGGCTCCTCCGTAAGCCCCAAATCTCAGGGGATTACATTTATCCAGCACATTTGCTGCTGCCCCTTGTCCTGATGCTTTATCCTTTTTTTCTTTCTTTCTTTTTTCTTTTTTTTTTTCCCACAGACCTTTCACTGAATCAAGACAGACCTGTCTCTATAGAAACAGGTTCTGGGGTTTTCTGCAGTCATTCCTTAAGTGTTTCATTTAATAAATGTTCTGAAATTTAAAGGCAGGAGGAAGATATAATGAGGACTAGGGACTGATTGGTTATAAAGCTCTCAAATCTGAGTTAATGGAATGTTTTACCCTGGTGGAGGTGGGAGAGGGGAAGAGAAATTACTGTGGGTTATACATATTTCATCAACATTCTTGTATACATTAATGAGTAGAAGTATTTCAATGACTTTTCAGACAACAGTGGCAATCTCAAATCACCAAAATTTAATGGAAAATAAATACAAATTTGAAAGAGCATCAGTCCCTGACCCTTTTATCCCCCTGCTGGCAGTATTTGCCCCTCTTGGAAGGCAACAGTTCAGTATTTCTGTGTTTCAATCCTCTGCTCTGGTTATTACACCTTGTGCTGCCTGGAGCCCTATCAGTTCCCAGTTCCTGCAAGTGCTGGTGTTCATTTCCTTGGAAAATTCACCCAGGGGGAGCAAATGCCAGATTGTCCTTGGGAAAGGGAGTTAAAGCAGCCAGGCTGGGGGGCTGGCCCTGGAGCATCTCCCCTCTCTGCACAGGGAGCTTGAGTTGCCCACATCTTGGTGTAGAGTTCTCTTTTTTTTAAGTTTTTGGTGTTTGCTTGGTGGGAGTTTTTTGTTGGGTTTTTTTGTTGGTTTTTGTTGTTGTTTTTTTAGGGCATGCTTCTAGCAAGTAATAGAAATTCTAATAAATGCTTGTACAGTCTATGCTTACAAAAATACCCTGGAAAAATGAATTAATGCACAATGGCAGCTATGACATTCCCAGGTGCTGTGTGGGCAGCTGTTGTACAGAAACAGCAGCAATCTCTCTAATGGCATGATGAAAAGTGAAATAAAATGAAATCCCTGAAGTTTTTATTGCTGCAAATGACTAATTTCAAAGTCTTTATATGCTGCATCTCTTCTGCAGGAAGCAAGGTCTCACCAGCAGACTTTATGGTATTGACAATAATGTCTAAAAACCCCAGGGGATAAATAGTTAAAGCAGTCATAGGAAGGAATTTCAGCTTCGGGTTGTGCCGTGGGGTCTGGTTTATTTGGAATAATCCTGGTGCCTTGCTCTCCCTGGGTGCTTCAGGAAGAAGCAGGTCAGGTCCATAACACCTCCTGGGAATGGGAATATCTGGTTTTTGGTTGGGCTGGTGGATTTATTTGATGGTTTGGGGTTGGGGGGTTTTTTGTTGGTTTGGTTTGGGTTTGGGGGTTTTGCTTGATTGGGTTTTGGGTTTGTTTTTTGTTTTTTTTTTTTAATTTCCATATTTTAATTTCTGGGAAAGTGTAAAGCAAATTCAAAAAAATAGCAAAGCAGGGAAGGCTGAAGCCACCCTGAGCAGGCAGGGCTCTGAAAGCCCCTGAGGTCTGGCAGGCAGTCCTTGGGCTGAGCCCCCTCTCCAGTTGCTGTTATCATCCCAGGGAATGGGAGCTGAGGAGGCTGAAGGGCCCCTCTCTGCTCAGCTGCCTCATCCTCACTCCTTCCCTCCTGGAAGCCCTCATTTCTCCCTGAGTAGTGGAGTTGAGAGAGAAGATGCTTTAAGCTGTGACCTGACACCTCGTAGGGAACGTACGTGTCCAGCAGAATCATTTCACCAAGAGAAAATGACATTTGCAACCAGACTGCTGCTGTATTTGAGCCCTGGGTCCCCCTGCCCACAGCAGTGCCCAGCTCTTGGCTGCAGAGCCTTCCTCCTCCCATCAGCTCCCTCCCCTCCCTTGGATGGAGCCCGTGGGCCTTTCACAGCAAAGATGGGTTTGGGTTTGGGTTTTTTTCTTCTGAGCTCAGCAATCCTCCTGGTACCTTCCTCCTGGTACCTTCCTCCTGGTACCTTCCTCCTGGTACCTTCCTCCTGGCATCCCTTTAGGCACAGCAGCTTTTGCTAGAAGCCAGAAAATCCTGTAAACTCTTTCCCCTCAAAACTCTGTTCTTACTCTCTATTCATGAGTGACCTAACCCTGGTTTTCTTTGTAACCTCAGAGACTGGCTTTGCCCTTGTGGCACAAACCTACTGAGCCACAGCAGGCTGGGAACTGCTGTAACTGCTCCTCTCTGGTTGGGAACATTCCAGGGATTTTTAACTTTTTGACTTTATATACTTTGGTTCTACACTTTCACAGAACAGTAGTTGCTAATGGTTAATACTCCCCGTTTTATCTCTGATTTGCTGACAAAAAGGAAAAAAACCCCAAACAATGAAGTGATGCACAATAAAGTGCACAGTAAAGGGATTTCTTATTGCCCAGCTGTTTGCTTGGCTGTGTCTGAACACCTGAACACCTCCCCAGGTGTGAGCTGTTCCCTGGAGGACACCTTCCTCCTCCCAGGTCCCTGATGGGCTTGGGACACTTGGGTACAGGTGCTGGGATTTGGGGCACAGGCGCTGTGCAGCTTCCCCAGGGGTGATGATCACACAACTTTCATAACTGATGTTTTCATAACATCCTTCCTGAGGAAATTACTTCCATGACGTGGCTTCTCCTCCCAGCACCATCACTTCCAGCCTGAGGTGACCCTGGGCAGCAGCTTTTTGGCTTTGCAAGGCGAGAGAGCAGGACTGCAGGGTTTGGGGTTTTTACACAACAGTGTGGTGCATTCTTCAGGGAATTAAAGATTTGCTGCTCCTGGTGTTCCAGTCTGGTTTGGGGAAGATGTTGCTCTTCAGTTGCCATCTCCTCGGTGTGCTGAGCTCTCTGCTGTCCCCACAGTCCTGTGCTGGGTGGTCCTTTCCCTGTGCACCCCCCAGGTCCATCAGCACCCTCTGGGTCAAGCTGAGATGCCCCTGCCTGCCACAGCCAGAGCCACACTGGTCCCTCCCCTTCTGGCACAGCAAGAAAAACACCATCAGATTCTTATAGAAGGCTGTTCATGGGATTGCTGCCTCTGCATCCCTCTCCGTGGTGGAGAGCCTCCTCTCTCCCAGCCAAGTAATTTCTCCTCTTTCTCACATCTGGAATTTCATAGCATTCAGACAGGACTGAAGCTCTCTCTGCATCTCTGGTGGAAGTCAGAGCTTTCCTTTCCAAAGTGAATTTTCAAATTTCAGTGCATTTATAAGGCAGCACTGGATTTCTGTCTGATGCTTGCCTGCTCTGTTAGAATTTGCAAGCTAGCACTGCCTTCCCTGAAGGAAAAAAATGTTGTTTGTATGCTTCTAACAGAGCCTGAAATGACAAGTAAATAGGCTTTGCCCTCATATACATTAGCACCTTTTAATATTCCAGACATTACCATATAATAGCTTCATAAAATTCTTCCAATTACATCTAATTTGTGCAACTGGAGCAGGCAGAGTCGATGGGAATGACCAACGAAGCAGAAGATTTAAGATCATCCTTTGGAGTGATGGATCTCATGGAGTTGAGTTCTTCAACAATCCATTACTTGCAGAAGGCAAAAGATGAGTGGTTAATGTCAGTTTTATTCCTCATGGCTCCTTGGAGAACAGGAAATAGGTAAAGGGAAAGAACAAGCTGGTTTAGTAATCATTCTACCAAATATATGGACCCTTCCCCCAAAATTTTAATCTGTTTAATCCCATAAGTGTTTTCCACTCACACTTTCCTGCATGTTTGGGTGATTTTTAGGGACAGTGCTTTGCAGTAAGCAGCCCTGGGACCTGGTGTGGTGCAGCCCCTTCCCCACCAAGAAAAGTTTCTTTAAACCCCCACAACGCTGCATCTGCCCAAGCAGATCCACTTCAGGGTTATTTGGGAGAAAGAAACTCAACCTGGCACAACAGAAGCAGCAGCAGGAGAAGCTGAATACAGCAGATCCTGGTGTCTTTTTTTTTTTCCCAGCTGCCATGCTGGTTTTTAACAGGGCAGGAGAGGCTGTCAGTGCCCCAGGGACTGGGATTGCTGCTTCCCCCCCTCCCCAGAGAGCTGGAGCAGGGCAGGGATCAGCCCTGCACCCCCAGTCCTGGGGTCACTTCTGAGCCCCTCAGGAGCAGGAGGACACTGCAGGGATGGAGCTGGGGAAGGGGCTGGAGCAGAAACCTGCCCAGGAGGGGCTGAGGGATGGAGCTTTTCAAGGAGCTGATGAGATGTGTTCCCATCCCACTTTTGCCCAGCTGAGCCCCTTGGTGGCAGTTCCAGATCCATTAAGCTAAATTAACTTTATTATCATTACAAAGGTACCTGTTGGAAGAAGACTTCTCCCTTCTTCTGGAAGGGAGGGGCTTTTACTTCTGCTAAATCACTTGCAGCTCAGTGACCAGAATTAATCTATAATTTGGCAGTCAAGGTGTCCCCAGGTGTCCTGGTTTGGGCCAGGATAAAGGTGGGTTTCTCTCCTGTAACTTGGCTTTCAGCTAAGTTTCCTGTAAGTAGCTGCACTTGATGAAACCAACAGCAGGCTCTTGGGAAAAATGAAGGAAAAAGAAACCCAAAAGAACATATGAAACTTAATCAGGTATTAGGGTTTCATTCTTCCTGCTCTAATAAACCCAGGAAACTGCACTGCAGGAATGCAAAGGCTGGAGGGGAGGGAGGGAAGGGCTCCAGGAGCCTGGGGTGAGGGGGGACACTGCTGGGCTCTGAGTAACTGGGGGTGGCTGAGGACAGCCCCTTCTCCCCTTCTGCTTTGTGCACACACACACACACACACACACAGGTTTTGTGTCTATACAAAATTACCTTTGACATCACTGCACTAGTGAACAGGATGCATTCCATCTGTTTGATAACTATGATGCTAAGAACAATAATAAACACGTCCATAAAAATGCTGATGCTACCCCTTAGCTGGTGACACCCAGGACCTGGCTAACCAGTGTCACAGCCAGGGCTGAAATCAGTGACACAGAGTCAGAATTAGGCAGAAATCCTTTGGGGTGAGGGTGCTGAGCCCCAGGTTGCCCCCAGAAGCTGTGGCTGCCCCATCCCTGGCAGTGTTGAAGGTTGGATGGGGCACCCTGGGCTGTGGGAGGTGTCCCTGCCCATGGCAGGGGGGACACTGGGGGGCTTTAAGGTCCCTCCAACCCAAACCATCTTGTTCCAGATTGTTCCTCGAATCCTTTTGAAAAAGAGATGAAACAACAAAAAAAGAGGCTGCTTTTGTGTCAGGCATGAAATTCTTATTTAAATGCCAAAAAAAAAAAAAAAAANAAAAAAAAAAAAAAAAAAAAAAAAAAAAAAGATTCTTAAAGAATTTGGCTCACACATATGGGTTGCTGCTTGAAAACTGCATGTAATTAAATGTTTCTAGGCATTCATATGGGAACTGGAAGCAAGTAGCTGCAGAAGATAAATAAAACCCAAGCAGTCAGGATGCTGAGGGAAAGCAAAGATGATGGGAACATGGGAACGTATTTAATTACAGTGAAAAGTCCCAATTACAGTTTTTAAAAAAATCACTTCTTGTACTTGAATGCTTCTGGAAGAACTTCAGTTCCTCTAAATCCGGAACATCAGTGCCTGAATCATGAGCCTGCTCTGCCCAGGGCCAGCAGCCCCAGCAGCCTGGGTACCAGTGACAGGGGCTGCTTCAGGGACTGAGCACAGCTCCAGCCCTTATCCACAGGGATCTGATGGGCTGTGCTGGTGGAGCTGGGGGCTGTCTGGACCTGGAGCTGCTCAGCCAGGGACAGTGTCAATGGCAGCAGCTGAATCTGGGCTGGAAAAAGAGAAGAGAAACTCCCTGAGGGTGTTGTTACCCAGTGCTCCTGTCCCCAGCCCTATTCCATCCAGCACAGAGTAACACTCAGAGTGAGTATTTGCAGCCTGGGAAGATACTCAGTAATTTTTTTTTTCCCTTTACCCTGTGGGTGAATTCCTGAAGCATGCAGGGGATGGCTGAGTCAGTGTGAAGGTAGGTTCAGGGAGGAGATACACACAGATCCACATAACTCATTATGTGTATAACTAATATATATTTATAATTCATTCCTTTGCTAACTTCTTCCTCTAATGGATGGGAATGGGAATGGTCTTTTAAAGGGTCACTCCCCACCAGCTTGACAAGGCTGGGAGAATATTTTTCTCTACAGAATTCCTTTTGCTGCTTCCCTAAGGTCAGCTGCAATGCAACATCTACCAGAAAAGGTTTTTGTTTTGCTGGGGTTTTTTTGTGTTTTGTGGGGGTTTTTTCTGAAATACAACCATAGATGTATGGAGTAGATATGGGGTTTGAAGGAGCAGTTTTGGTGGGGTTTTGCTCTCTCTCTGTACAAATATCCCAACACCTTTCATGCTGCCAGCCCTGGCAACAGGTTTCCTAAAAGCTGACCTGCCCTTTTCCTGGGCTAAGAAATGGGAAAACGTCAGGGTAAAGAGGAGGCAGCAGAGCTGAGGGACAGGAGGAGGTGGGAGAGGAAAACCCCTGAGAGACAGGGCAGGGGGAGCCCCAGCACTCACCTGCTCTCCCCTGGGAACCCCGGGAAGCTCCTGGGTCCCAGACACCTCTGGGCTGGGGTGGGAAATCTCCCTTTTGTTCCTGCTCTCCCCCGGGATAATTAATTTCCAACCATAAAATGGAAAACCCGGGGGATAAATGGGGGAGCTGTTACCATGGCACCCCGGGCAGGCTGGCTCCATCCTTTCCCATGCCTTGGCAGGGACCAGGGCTGGGGATGAGCCCAGGGCTGGGGGGTGCTGGCTTGGTGCTGGGGGATCCTTGGTTGGTGCTGGGGGATGCTGGGGGGATGCTGGGGGGATATTGGGTTGGTGCTGGGGGATGTGGCTCTGGCTGGTGCCTTGCAGCAAGCAGGAGCTGCAGGTCTGTCAGCAGCTCCTTCCCAGACCTACAGCTCCAAAACCCATGGAATTCAGCAGTGAGAGGCACAGGGGGGGCTGACATTTGGGTTCCTCCTCCTCCCTCTCCCTCCCACCTTGCCCCAGCTGAATTCCTCTGCTCCCCGAGATGGTGAGGGCAGGGTGCCAGTGCTGTGCCAGGATAAATTCCCAGCCCTAAATAAATTCCCAGCCTTAAAATCCTGGGCTACTAACAAAGTGAATGATGGGAGCCTGTGGAATGCTGCAGTGTGGGGGCTGGATGTGCAGGGCTGACAAACCCTGCCCCACCGTTGCCATAAGCACGTGTACTGCACCCATACTGGGCCTTTGGGAAAGAAAAAAAACCAGCCCAGCCCATCTGGTATATTAGCATTTCTTCTAATTAACATCAACTCTAATCACAGCCACCCACGTACAGACACAGCTCCCCACCAAACACTGGGAAAAAGCTCTTTGGGAAAGAGCAACACCAGCTCCCATCAGCCTGGCTGCACAGAGCCTGGCACCCAGCAGGAGCTCCTCTGAGAGACTGAAAGTACATCTATTAAAAATGGAAAGCACACATATCAGCTCCTCCAGTGTGCAATACTTGCTGCTGCCTTCCCCTGTGAGAAAAAAAAATAAATCAGAAAACTGGGAGAGGGCTTTGGGAAGTCTGATGGAAGTTCACCAGTACTCACTGCTCAGTCAGTAATACTGAGCACCTGCACCAGACAGGTCCTGCTCCTGCCATGAATACTGAAGTTATCCGTGATAATGTTAATTTTAAAAGGCCTTAGTGAAATATTTGTGAGGAATAGCTCTGCAGGGCTGAACAATGGGCAGATACTTGCACTGTCTCATCACAGCACGAAGGCACAGGTGAGACAGAGAGACCCTAAAGGCAGGGCAGGCAGGGAGGGATCCTGTCTGAACAGATCAGGATGCTGCTCAGAATAAATATTTTTCCACCCCCAAGCTAGATTCTGTGCATATATGCATGTGTGTCTGCATCCTGCTTCCATAAGTGATGTCACTGAGATAGAGGTATGGGGGTATGGATTTACATCTATGGATACCTATGGGGGTATGGATATATATCCATGGATACATATAGGGATATGGATATACATCCATGGATACCTATGGGGTATGGATATACATCCATGGATACCTATGGGGGTATGGATATACATCCATGGATACATATGGGGGTATGGATATATATCCATGGATACATATGGGGTATAGATGTACAGATGTGGATACATATAGGGATACGGATATACATCCATGGATACCTATGGGCTATGAACAGCTCCAGGCCATTTCTCCTTACAGCACCTTGAGGCTTCTTTCCTCTTGCCACTAACTCCACCACTTGCCAAAGCCAAGTGTGTCACTGAAACCACCTTTACCCCTTCCCCTTTACCTTTTGGAGGCTGGATGGATGTCCCGTGTCCCAGGACCCTCTGCCTGCTGCTCCTGGGCTGTGGGAGAGGTGTTCCTGGGGGGGAAGGTCCTGCTGGAACAGGGATATTCCCCAGCACGTTGGCTTTGCTGCTGCCTCCCCTGTGGCCCTGACCCCAGCTAGGCACAGCCTTTTCTCATCAAAATCATCAATTTCCCACCCCCTAGGAGCAGAGTTTCCCAGTCACTCCGTGACTTCAGCACTTCAGGGACTGAGCAATCCTGCAAATTCATTTTTCCTATCATTTATTTCTTACTTCCACAAGTGAGGCAAGTGGTAAGCCAGTGCCTGGAAAAGGGGGAACGGGTTTAAATATTCCAGTGCTAGCTCCCCCGGAGGGCACTGCTCCCCAGCCTTGTGCTGAGGGTTCTGCTATCAGGACAGAGCCACCTAAACATACACTGAAACATTACAGAACTGGCAGAGGCACCATCCCTGCTGTGTCTGCTGGCTGTGGGGGAATCAGAGGAGAGCAGGAGAATAATAATTTGGTTTTTTACCACAGCACAAAACGTGGCATTACAGAGTTTTAGATAATGTGAGAAGCAACTTCAGGTCCCAGAGGGATTTTCAGGTGAGGAAGGATTTGGCAGGATTTCCATTGGGAAGCCCATTGACTGCAGACCCTGTGCTCTCCAGGGGCCTTTGCAGGCTGGTGTGGGGCTCAGTTTGGAACCAGCAGAGTTCAGACCTAAGGATAAAAGGGGAATATTGTAGAAAATACATGCTTTTTAAAAATTATTAATTCACCCCAAAATAATGTTATAGCTTTTAAAACTCATCAGCTTTCTTCTATATTACTATGTAGGCATCAATGGATTTTCCCTTTCTCATCTCCCTGTGACAAGAGGATATTTCTGGCTCCAAGAGACCAGAACTTAAAAACTTTGTGGTTTTTCTTTTCCCTTTCCCTTTCCCTTTCCCTTTCCCTTTCCCTCCCCTTTCCCCCTCACAGTAATTCCTGGCTGTTACTGACTCTATGGCACACCCTATAACTTTCACACACATTTTGCACAGTGGTTTTTCCCAGCCTGTGATCTCACCACCAGTCCCAGCTGATGATCTGTGGGGAATTGGATGCTGGATCTTTCCTGTGGGTAAGGGAGAGCTTGCAGAGAGCAGGCAGCTGAAGGCAGCCAGGACCACATGTTTATTCCCATCTATCACCATAGAAACAGACAATCCACAAATGGTCCATTTCCACAAAACTCATTTACAAGCTGGAGCAGGAAGCAGGCTGCCTTACCGAGCAGCCCTTCCCACTGTCCCCTGTGTGTCTGAGGGGAAAAAAAACCTGGGACAGGATGGGTTATATATATATACATATATATGTGTTTATAAAAAGCCAAATCCCACCCCTGGCAAGTGTGTACCCTGCCAGGGGTCAGGTGTCACTGGCACTAACCATCCCCTGGTGGCAACAGGGACAAGAAAATCCCCGGCTTGGGCCTGGATTTGAATTGTTACACCCAAAGCACTCCTGGAGGGCAGTCTTACACTGAAAAAAAAAAAAAAAAAAAAAAAAAAAAA
>JAAWXA010000020.1:978969-995861 GCA_038090715.1 Florisuga fusca
AAAAAAAAAAAAAAAAAAGACAAGAGGTCATAAATTAAGTTCCAAACTCATTTCCTCTGTGTGTTCTGCAGAGAATGAGCAGCAGAGCTGCTCTGCAGGAGCATCAGGGCTTGGCAGGGCTGCAAGGACCTCACCATCTCCACAGCCCCCCTCTGTAGCCCTGTGAGCACCTCCTGCTGCCATGCCAGCACTCTTTCCTTTTTCTTTTTTTTTTTTTTTTTTTTTTTTTTTTTTTTTTTTTTTTAATTTTTTTCTTTTTCTCTTCCTTTTTCTTTTTTTTTTTTTCCAATTATTTTTAATATGCTATCTCCTAAAAAATAATGGAGAGGAAGCTCAGCTCCCGTTAAAACCATCCCATCCAAATTACTTCCATTTCTTGGCTCTTTAGAAGTGGGTTCCAAACTACTCAAAAGGCACTGAAGCAGAGAGCTAGAAATGTAATTCAAGTTTTCATCTCCTAAATCTCTTCATTTTTAACACCAGGATTAGGGATTTATGGAAGCAGCAGCAACCTGCCTCCTCCAGCACCCGGCCTGACCAGCTTACTGAACTTTCTACCACAGCAATAATTCCATGGACGTTTACTCACTGCTCTCATGCCAGGGGACACTTGCCTCCTGTCCTCCTGCCAACCCTGGGCAAATATTTTTTTCTTTCATTGTAAAAAAACAACCAAACAAAAAAGGTCTGAATGGAACAGAGAGGGTGCAGCCTGCCATTTACCCAGGATACTCCTTGTTTGGTTTTTTTTTTGTTAAGAAAAACTTAAAATGTGTCTCTTTGACAACAATCTATTTGCAGACTCCCTTACACAGATTTCTTTTTGGCCACTCAGGAGCCCCCAACACCCAATTCCCCTCCTTGCTGGAGGGAAAAGGCTCCAGATTGAGGAGGAGAGGGGCTGGCAGCTAAAGCAGCACATTTATTTTTGGCACATCCATTTGTTTACAGGTCAAGATTTTTGATGCCCAGATTAAAGAAGACAGGAAGACCTCCAGGCACTTTAAAAAGTTCTTCCACTCTTCTCCTCCTGCTCCCTTCCCCTGGGCATGGGGTCTCAGTCTCCTCTGACATTTTGCCCAGGGAGTGCCATTTCCCCAGCACAGATGTCCTCAGGGCTGAGCAAACAACGTCTGTATGCACAAGGAAAAATATAATATAAAATACATAAATTATGCAGCAGTATTAAGGTATCTGTAGGCCTCCTGGTCTCGTTGCAGAGTGTGTGTCTGTGTGTGCAGAATTGCAAGTGGCTCCTTATAAAATATTTGCACTGTGCAGGCTCCACGGTGGAGCTGATACACAAGACCCGGATTTGGTAACAGATACTTTAGGAATACCATATAAAAATTAAGAATAGGCCTTGTCAGAGAGAGCGTTGTTTCTTCCTTCTTTAATATTAAATTCTAAATTATGCATTGGGAAGGGACCACTGAGTTTTTTCAGTGTTTATCAGCAGTGCCTGGCACACGTTGCAAATTATATTTTGTGTCTCCCCTGAAGTAATATTCCCCCCACCAACCCAGCAGTGTTCTTTTCCCACATTGCTTTGCAGAGTATCTGCCCTGCAAAACATAGCCAATAAAACCATTAAATTCACTTATAGTCACTATGAATATTAAACATGTAAGTTTGAATCCAGTAGGAGAAACAGCGAGCCAGGCTGAGCTCTCCTCCCTTCTGAAATGGCAATGCTCAAAATGTCCAGGACTCCTAAGGAAAATGGCAATATTTTAATTGTCCTGCCTTTCTCCAGCGGAGATTAATAGTGCTGTCAGCACACGTGAAGCTGAGATACGTGCAGGAAAAAGCGTGGCAAGAAATATAATGAAACATAAAGCCTGACAGCTCCCCTCTGCAGGGCCGGATCCTGCTCCTCTGAGCACCTCCCTGGCTGCTCTGAGGCCAGCAGGTCACGGGGGTGTCACCTGCAGCTGGCTGGTGTGACATCAGGGTGGATATAGACACCTGCAGGCACTCAGCTCCAGCCTGAACGGGAACATCCACACCAACAGCAGGACCTGAGCACCCCCAGCCCCAGCTCGGGGGCACCTGCTGCAGCCCAGCAGGAGGAAGAAATCACAAATTCTTCTCTTGAGCTTCTAGTGAGCTGAATTCTGCTGCTTTCTGCTTTTCAGCAGGAAAAAAAAAACCAAAAAACAAACAAAAAAACCCAAATAGAAGCAAACAAAAAACTGCTGCCTGAACTCAGCTCTTCCAATGCCCTGGGCACCCCTGGCTGCCCCTGTGTCCCCTGGTGCTGGCATGGGGAGGCACACATTACTCATGCTCTAACCAAAAGAAGAACAAAATGCTTGACTCACAGAGGAGTTCTGCTAATATTTGCCTCAAAAATTAAATGAGTTTTGCTATGAAGTGGGTTTATCAGTATTTTCAGCTAGCAGCACGTGTTTTGTATAGCTCCTTCTCAGAGCAAGGGGTGAGCTCCTGTTTATCCTCACCCTGAGCATCATCCCAGCACAGGGCTCACTACTGTCCCTCTGCTGGGCTGTGCATTCATTTGGCTTTTCTTTCCTTTCTTACTGACAGAGGCTCCAAGAACGCTTAAGAAATGGATGCCTGGAGCCTTCCCAGGGACAGTCAGGAGGATGCCAGGAGAAAAGTCTCCCCAGGTCATTCCATCCATCTGTCACAAGCTCTCCATCCCACACTGCTGGGATGGAGGGAGGCCAAAGACCCAATTCCCCAGCCAGGACCCAGAGAGCTTTTCAGCTAAACCTGCAAACATTGTGGACAGAAACAAAAGCAGAAGTCAGGAGAGTGGAAATGGGGAAATAAATCTGAATTAGCAAACAGCTCTGCCTGAACTGCTGATACTTGTGTGCTGCAGGCACAGAGACACCACAGATCCTTTTGTAGGAATGAGGATGTGATTGTTATGCACTCACTGAGAATTCTCCCACCTGTGCTTGGTGGTACACCCCATAGCTGGGCACACAGAGCAGGCAGCTCTCCTGAGCCCGTGGCATTTCCAGGCACCAGCACATCTCCCCAGAGGGGAAAGGCCACTGGTGGGGCTGGGCTGGCTCTGGCAATGCCCTCCTGGTGACTGTGTTCCTCCAGTGTTTTGGCACATCCCATTCAGCTCCAGAGACAACTTGGACCCGTGATTGTCACGGGGGATGTTCTCCTTGCTTTGTGTTAGCCTTCCCCAGCCAGCAGGAGGAAAGGGAGGGGAGCTTGGTGATGCCATCACCAGGAGCTGGGGTTCAGGGAGCAAATGCTGATGCCATGGGGCTTTGCTTCCACTCATCATGTGAGAGCATCACAAACCAACCTCCTGCCATGGGAAGGACTCCACACCTTTTTTTTTCCCCCCCCCCCTTTTTGTGAAGTGTCAATGTGAGAAGTGTAACTGTGGAGCCCCCGTGGCTCTGGGGTCCCACCCCAACCCTGGCAGCCAGATGTCCTTCCTCACCCTTCCTCAGGTGAAACACAAAATCCAGCTCTGCTCTGGCACCCTTCACTCAGCAGCCTCTGGAGGGGCAGGAGGTACAGCCAGCACCACACCCCCCCTCACCCTTTTGTTATTATTAATTTTTAGTTCTTTGTATTCTGGTAGCACAGAACATATTTTGCTCACCCCAGGTGCTGACACCCAGCCACTAACAAGGCTAAAAAACCCAAACGGGATGATCTGCTCTGATGCCAGAGCCTCTGGTGATCTCCAGAGCTTTAACTCCTGGGACTGGACTGCCCAGATAACACTAAAAATTCCTCCTCCATGCAGAGACAAAGAGAGTTTCCCAGTCCCTGTGCTGCAGAGGAAACACATGTAATACATTCATAAATAACAATAATTATAATAATCATCATCATCATCTCAAAGGTCTTTTCCACCCAGAACAATTCTGTGATGATAATAATGATAATAATAATAATAAATTACTAAATAATAATAAATTATTTCCACACTCCCCTGAGACTGCAGCTCAGCTAAACCCAGGGGTGACCTTTTTGCTGTTTTCAAAAGCAATGGAATGGCTGTCCTGTGCACACTGCATGAGAAACCAGAAACCCTTGAACAAGCAGTGATAAAAGACAAACACATTTAAACAGCACAAGTCTTGAAAGTTTAATACAGCTTGAGATAAAACTGAGCTCGCAGTAGTAATGAATACAAGAGTGTGTCAGTCCGTGTGACTCAAATCAACTTGTACTTTCATACAGTTAGGGACTGCATGCCAGAAAATGCATTTAGTTTAGTCTGACTCGAGTATGTACAATTTACAACAGAATTCAAGCATAAATTCAGCAGTGGAGGACACAGACCGGCTGTGCAACCAGGAGATGCTGCTCAGCGTCAGCGTTAGGGCTGGGCAAAAAAATGGTCATTTGGGACTAAGAAAAACAAAACAAAACACCACCAAAGTGGCCACACCAATCAAAATGAAATATTAACCAGAAATAACTTCCTCAAATGAATGACTAAAGAGAGTTACCATCCCTTTCACTCTGTTAATGACAGACACACACATTGTCACCTCCACACACCAGTGGTGTCCAGCAAGGACAGGTGCAAGATTTCTATTTAAAAACAAAAGAAATCAAACTTTTCAGTTAATAATAACTTAATCTTTTCTATGGCATTAATTAAAAAAGCAAATCAGGATACGTTCCCAGTGCTTCACATACTTGCAGATGATTTACACAGCCTCCTGAGCACGGCACTGCTCCATCACCTCTTTGGGGAACACAGCCACACTGCTCCTACTTCATTCAACCTCCTACATAGCTTCAAACCAAAGTTTCCCAAGAAAAACACCCGAGGGCAGGACTTTGCAGCCATCCCACCAGGGGACAGGATGCCCAGCACCTTCTGCAGGGCTTTCAGGAGGGAGGATGCTGGTGGTCCCAGGGCAGGGCTGCTGGAACACCACTGCCCATTGCCCATAACAAAAAGTCAACCTGACCATGAACCATCCTCCAAACCAATGGTGGGAGAGCTGGGCAGACCCCAGATGGGACCCCAGTGTCCCGTGGAGGTGACCCAACCTTGGAGCTGTGCTTTTGTGTCAGAGCCACAGAACTGGTGGCAGCAGCACACAGCAGTGTGGTTTGCTGGGTCACACTCCAGCAGCAGCCCAGGAAGAAGATGATGGTCCCCCATCCACCCCAAATAAGCCAAGAGGCTTTAGAGGAGAGGTCAGGCTGCTGGAGACCCTTTTTTCCAAACCAGACCCACCCACTCCAGCCCTGCTGGCAGGACTCACCATTCAGCTGAAGGTTCTATCCTGTCAATTAATGTTCTGGGCTCTCTGGTTTGGCCTGGGTGATGTTTTTCCCGTTGACACCTGGCAATTGTACATGGCTATGTTCACTGCCAGGCAAGAACTGGCAGAAGAGTTCCAAGTGGTACAAAAATCAGCACTATTTTACAAGACCACCTGAGGAAGTGTTGGCAAATGGGGGAAGAGATGTCCAGACATCACCCTGCACATCAGCAACCTGCTCACCACGTGTGCTGAGCACAGGACCAGCACGTGGGGAGCAAGGCTCACCCTCCCCTCCTGCAGCAACAGGCAGAGAACTGAAGCAGAGGCCAAGGGTGTCAGAGAAGGCAGAACCATGCCAAAACCAGGAGAAAGGATGAAAAGAAACCCTGGAAGGCAGTGGGAAGTCCTTGGGTGCACGACTGATGGACCCACTGTGACTTCCAGGGAAAGCCCTGAGCCCACCCTCCAGCCCAGCCGAGCTGCCCAGCCCTGATTCCCCCCCAGTGTTTACACCAAAACCACTTCTTGCCTCCCAGCCCAGCCAGTCCTCTGCTGCCACTGATGGAGCAGGAGGTGGTAGCCCCGGGGGACTTCCCAGAGCCCAGCAGGCAGGAGGTCCTGGCCACAACTGCAGCGACCTGTGCACCTCCTGACCCACCTGTGTCCATGCCTGGGGCCACCCAGAGGATGTCACCCAGAGGATGTCACCCAGAGACCTCATCCTGCCTGCTGGGGGTGCTGGGGACCCTCTGACTGCTGCCCACTGCTCCATCTCTCCCAGACCTCCTCCAAGAAGGAGGTCACACCTCCTCCACAGCCCACAGGTGTCCCTGGGCACCTCCACACCAACCTCCAGCCTTTTGGGGAGGGCTCTGGGCAGCACCACAAGCCACAACGCCGGGGGCACCCGGGCAACACCCAAGGGTGGGTGAAGGAAACCCAGCCAGGAGGAGGGGAGGATGTCAAACCAAACATTTATACAAAGTATTACTCGTTTCCAAACCCACAGGGTCAGCTTCAGTTAAGAACACGTTTAACCATTCACCACAGAGAAAGCAGCGAGGGCAGCAGGACAGTGGGTCTCAGAACCACCCCCTCAGCAAGGCTGAGCAGAACCCAGGCGTGGTGGGGAACTGGGCTCTGCCCGGGGCAGGACCCACAGCACACGCCTGCTTGGCCTCCTGGAGACATCAGGCTGGTTTGGTGTCTGGCTGTTCCACCAGCACGGGAAATCAAGCACATCCTGCTTATTTAAAAGGGTTTTTTCACATATAACATTAAAAATCATTAAGATTTTTTAAAAATTTTACTAATTGTATCTAAAGGGTTACGTTTACTCATTTGTTTCTTGTTTTGCCTAGGCTCTCTTTGCCTAAGGAACTCTGAATATGAGTTCCTTCTCTAAACACCACCTTAGGAAATACCCTTTTTTTTTGTTTTTTCTAAAGGCAGGAAAAGAAACCCCAAGAAAACACGAAAGCAAAACAGAAACCAGCAGTTGGCTTAAGGCTAGCAGGTCTGGTGCTGGGAATTACCTAACACACTTTCTCTGAAGAAGAGAGACGCGGACCAGAACGGAACATCACGACCCACCTCAGAAAAATAAAACCCCAAAACCATTTTCCAACCAGAATCAGAACTTGACCTGAAAGTCACCCCCTCGCAGGGCTTGCCTACTACTTACTCTGCAGAAATACAGGGGGGGGGGGGNGCAGAGCCTGTGGGGTGTGAGCCCCTGGCCACTGCAGTGCCCTGGTTGGTGGCCATCAGCAGCCCAGCCCCACGCCTGCCTCTGCCTCTTGTGATCTGGTGTTCTGGAAGTCTAGACAGAAAGGGCATCTGCATGAAAAGACAAGGCCTGGCTTTATCTCAGCATAAACTAATGGAAAATAACCCTCAGGGGGGTACTGGGAAGGGGCTGTCAGTGGTGAGCTGCACCCGGGTGCTCCTGCTTTTTCTGTTTGGTGTTTGTGGTTTTCTGATTTTGGGATTTGTTGTTTTCTGATGACCTGAGAGGAGGTTGGAGCCAAGGAACAAGGGATGGGACAAGAGGAAGGGCCTCAAGTTGTGCCAGGGGAGGTTTAGGTTGGAGCTGGGGAACAATTTCTCAATGCCTGGAAAGGGTTGTCAGGGCCTGGCCCAGGCTGCCCAGGGCAGGGCTGGAGTCCCCATCATCCCTGGAGGGGTTTCAGAGCCTGGAGATGTGGTGCTGAGGGACATGGGGCAGTGCTGGGGAAAGGCTTGGACTGGGGGATCTCAAAGCTCTTTTCCAACCCAGATTGTTCCATAATTCTAACAAAATGGGCAGCATGTCTGTCACAGAAAGAATTAACCCAGATTTTCTACTCTTACCAAAATCTGAACTATTTTCTTCATCTTACCGGGGCCCTCTCCCCCCTCTTGCCTCCCCTGCTGTCCTTGTCCTTGCTGGGCAGGTTGGTTTCTGCCTTCCTCTCACCCCACAGGACTGCTGCTTGGTCCCTGCCTGCATCCCAACACGGGGAAACATCCCCAGCAGCCTTGGCCAGGGCTTGGAATTCACAGACTTGTATTTTCCTGAATTCCCAGGGCACTTTTTTACAGTTTTTACATCTAAGACTATTTTGTCTTTTTGTCTCTTGCATTGCAGAAAATGCCTCTTCCCTTCCACCCCCTTTGACAAAAGGTTTTTTTATTGAAATGTGATTTTAAAGGTGATCAGAAGCATTCAGTGTGCAGGTGGCTGCCCAGCTCCCTCCTGCTAAATAAAATCAGGCTGCAGAAGTAGACAGATACTGCCAGCAGGCAGCAGACAGATAGCTTTATTGCACTTCAAACTATCACCAGCTTAATAAAACAAAACAAGAAAAAGAGCAAAATCTGAATCTGTGATGGGGATATCAAGCTCTTTCTTCACTCAAAGGTAAACCCAGCTTTTCCTTTAACAGCATTTTAGCCCCTGCCCAGGAGGAGATCAGCCCCAAAACTTTGCTCTTAAGCCATAAATAATAATACTAATAATGATAATGATAATAATAATAACAATAGCAATAATAATCTAAAAGCTAACTAATATTCATTATGCTTTGTAAACAGAGACAGCTCCTGGTTTCTGCAGAAGGAATATAATTCCTGAAGGGGAGGGGAGATGATCTGGGGGTAGGAGGGAGGTTTGCAGGTATCCAGACCCCAGAGCAGCTCCTGGGTGGGAATCCCAGCCCTGGGACAGGGACAGCAGAGGTTTTACAGCCTCTGTTTCTGCACATAATGGAGAGGGCACTGAGTGGATATTTATACTGGAGTGCATGCATCCCTGTAGGTGTTTTCCAGGTGGGTTGTTGGGATCTGCCTGCAGGCAGGGCTTGGCAGGCACTGGCTGTGAGCAGCTCAGGGGAGCACTGGGGGCTGGAGGGAGAGCTGGGGTGATGAGCAGAAGACATCCAAAGCTTTTGCTTTGACAAACGGATGGCTTCTTAATTACGTGCCCTACATACGGCGTGTTTGCTTCCAAACCAGAGTTTAAAATTTATGCTGCAAATGAATATTAATGATACAGACAGCTTGGGAAGGATCTAACAGCCCATTAGCCTGATGAAGGCACCCGAGGATCTGCCTACCCTGCTGATGAGTGACTTCTTGGAGGGGAAAAAAAGCACAAAAAAACCCTGAAAACCCTTTCACAGGAACAGAAGGAGAGGAGATGTGAGCAGCCTGGGGTGGCTGGCATGGTTTGGCAGAGCCTGTGGGGTGTGAGCCCCTGGCCACTGCAGTGCCCTGGTTGGTGGCCATCAGCAGCCCAGCCCCACGCCTGCCTCTGCCTCTTGTGATCTGGTGTTCTGGAAGTCTAGACAGAAAGGGCATCTGCATGAAAAGACAAGGCCTGGCTTTATCTCAGCATAAACTAATGGAAAATAACCCTGAGGGGGGTATTGGGAAGGGGCTGTCAGTGGTGAGCTGCACCCGGGTGCAGCTCACCACTGACAGCCCCTTCCCAATACCCCCCTCAGGGTTATTTTCCATTAGTTTATGCTGAGATAAAGCCAGGCCTTGTCTTTTCATGCAGATGCCCTTTCTGTCTAGACTTCCAGAACACCAGATCACAAGAGGCAGAGGCAGGCGTGGGGCTGGGCTGCTGATGGCCACCAACCAGGGCACTGCAGTGGCCAGGGGCTCACACCCCACAGGCTCTGCCAAACCATGCCAGCCACCCCAGGCTGCTCACATCTCCTCTCCTTCTGTTCCTGTGAAAGGGTTTTCAGGGTTTTTTTGTGCTTTTTTTCCCCTCCAAGAAGTCACTCATCAGCAGGGTAGGCAGATCCTCGGGTGCCTTCATCAGGCTAATGGGCTGTTAGATCCTTCCCAAGCTGTCTGTATCATTAATATTCATTTGCAGCATAAATTTTAAACTCTGGTTTGGAAGCAAACACGCCGTATGTAGGGCACGTAATTAAAAAGCCATCCGTTTGTCAAAGCAAAAGCTTTGGATGTCTTCTGCTCATCACCCCAGCTCTCCCTCCAGCCCCCAGTGCTCCCCTGAGCTGCTCACAGCCAGTGCCTGCCAAGCCCTGCCTGCAGGCAGATCCCAACAACCCACCTGGAAAACACCTACAGGGATGCATGCACTCCAGTATAAATATCCACTCAATGCCCTCTCCATTATGTGCAGAAACAGAGGCTGTAAAACCTCTGCTGTCCCTGTCCCAGGGCTGGGATTCCCACCCAGGAGCTGCTCTGGGGTCTGGATACCTGCAAACCTCCCTCCTACCCCCAGATCATCTCCCCTCCCCTTCAGGAATTATATTCCTTCTGCAGAAACCAGGAGCTGTCTCTGTTTACAAAGCATAATGAATATTAGTTAGCTTTTAGATTATTATTGCTATTGTTATTATTATTATCATTATCATTATTAGTATTATTATTTATAGCTTAAGAGCAAAGTTTTGGGGCTGATCTCCTCCTGGGCAGGGGCTAAAATGCTGTTAAAGGAAAAGCTGGGTTTACCTTTGAGTGAAGAAAGAGCTTGATATCCCCATCACAGATTCAGATTTTGCTCTTTTTCTTGTTTTGTTTTATTAAGCTGGTGATAGTTTGAAGTGCAATAAAGCTATCTGTCTGCTGCCTGCTGGCAGTATCTGTCTACTTCTGCAGCCTGATTTTATTTAGCAGGAGGGAGCTGGGCAGCCACCTGCACACTGAATGCTTCTGATCACCTTTAAAATCACATTTCAATAAAAAAACCTTTTGTCAAAGGGGGTGGAAGGGAAGAGGCATTTTCTGCAATGCAAGAGACAAAAAGACAAAATAGTCTTAGATGTAAAAACTGTAAAAAAGTGCCCTGGGAATTCAGGAAAATACAAGTCTGTGAATTCCAAGCCCTGGCCAAGGCTGCTGGGGATGTTTCCCCGTGTTGGGATGCAGGCAGGGACCAAGCAGCAGTCCTGTGGGGTGAGAGGAAGGCAGAAACCAACCTGCCCAGCAAGGACAAGGACAGCAGGAGAGGCAAGAGGGGGGAGAGGGCCCCGGTAAGATGAAGAAAATAGTTCAGATTTTGGTAAGAGTAGAAAATCTGGGTTAATTCTTTCTGTGACAGACATGCTGCCCATTTTGTTAGAATTATGGAACAATCTGGGTTGGAAAAGAGCTTTGAGATCCCCCAGTCCAAGCCTTTCCCCAGCACTGCCCCATGTCCCTCAGCACCACATCTCCAGGCTCTGAAACCCCTCCAGGGATGATGGGGACTCCAGCCCTGCCCTGGGCAGCCTGGGCCAGGCCCTGACAGCCCTTTCCAGGCATTGAGAAATTGTTCCCCAGCTCCAACACAAACCACAGGAGGGGGCAGGGTAAAGGCACCCACTCCTCACATCCTTTGCTCAAAACATGCCTCTGCAGCCCTTCCACAACCCCCAGGCTTCATCCCATTTATTACTGAGATCCAGGGACCCCACAGGGGGAGGAGGTCAGAGCTGCCCAAACCCAGTGTTTGTGCTCACAGGGCTGAGAGCAGCCCCAGGGCCAGGCTGCAGGCACCCAGGCACAAGTCAGACATCACTCTGGTGCCAGACTTTTGAATTCCTCCTGGCCCAGAGCAGCCACCCCAGGCTTCTGCTCTGCTGCTCCATTTGGAGGTGATGTTTATGCTCCAGCACTATAAATACCTCCTGGTGTACTCAGCCTCTGCTGTTCTCCCAGGAGCTGTCTTGCCACTTGAAACAGAGTGGTGACAGCCAAGGTATTTTTCTTATCATCCCCATCCTCTGCTCAGGACAACTTTTAAACCCCTCCTGCACACGTGCTTTCTCGTCCTGATGGACCCCAGCACCTGGCATGAACACAAGTTCTAACGGGGTGAAAAATGTCAGAAAAACCAGGGGGGCAGCACCATGGTTACTGACACTGTGCCCTGCAAAGGGATGCAACAGGTTCCTGCCAGCTCAGCCCCCCACAACAGAAAGGGAAAAAATAATAAATCAAAGCATCCCGCAGTGCTTGCCCTCCTTCAGAGCACACAGGGCCAGAACTTCAGTTCCCTGAACAAAATGCACCTTTAATTCAGTGACAGAAGTTTTTTCCCAGCCCCTGGTATTTTTCTTACAACCCCAACCCCCATTTCCATCCCCAGGCTGGGGCTGGGATCCCTTCCCAACACCCACACAGGGCCCTGCGTCAGGGCTCCTGCCTCCCAGCAGGGTTTGTTGGTTTGGGGTTTTTTTTTTTTCCTTTTTGCAGAGCCATCTGCCATCTTCCCCTCTTTTTGCATCACTTCCCTCCTACCAGAATAAAGCTGCTGCAGCACCAACACGGAGGGGCTGGATTCCCTGCCCCGAGCAGCTCTCTGCCGGGATGCATCGGGAGAGCTGCAGGGGGAAAGGGATGGAGGGAAGGGAAGGGGGTTGGGGGGTGGTCCTGGGGAGAGGCAACACACCCCCTGCACACTGTACCAGGCTGCTTTGGGCTGAAGGGACCTTTCAAGACCATCTAGTCCAACATAGGGAGCAGGTTGCTCAGGTTGTCCAACCTGACCTGGAATGGTTCCAGGGAATGGTTCCATCTCCCACCTCTCTGGGCATCCTGGGCTGGGGTTTCACCACCCTCAGCAGCAATAATTCCTCCTTTGTATCTTATCTAAATCTCCCCTATTTCAGTGTAAACCCATCAGCCCTCATCCTATCACCACAAGCCCTGCTAGAAGTCTGTCCCCACCTTTCTTTAAGTACTGGAGGGTGTTCCAAGGTCTCCCTGGAGCCTTCTCTGCTCCAGGCTGAACAACCCCAGCTCTTACCAGCCCTCAGACCATCTCCCTGCCCCTCCTCTGGGCTCCCCCACCAGCTCTCTGTCTCCTCCCAAGCTGAAGGCAGTAAATCCACAATGGATGGGGCTATTTCCAGGCTGCTCACCCCCAGCTGATACCATACCAAATGCCACTCTGAGATAAAACAGAGCTGTCCCCCCATGCCCTGGGATGCTCTCCAGAGCTCCCCTCCACCCTCACCTACCCTGTCATTTTTGCTGATAACACCTCTGATAAGTGCCCTCATTATAACCTTTCCAGAACCTTGGAGCAGACAGAGAAGCTGCACCACTGGTGCCCAAAGTGCACTAAAATCCTCCTGCTCTGGGGACCCAGGAGCTGGTGGTGGTGATGGGAAGGTCAGGATGTCCTCAGTCACCTCCCCAGCCCGGGCACCCCACACCAGATCAGAAACAACTGGAGACAGGCAGCTGGCAAGGGGACATCCTCACCCAGCCAGAAACTCTTCCCAGCTCTGGGCTGGGTTACTGTAATTATGGGAAATTGTTCCATTGAGCTGTCCTCTGCACAGAACTCCTGCCACAGGAGAGATGCTTGCTCAAAATAAAAAGAAACACTTGCCAATCCAACCCACATTTCACCCCAAGGTGATGCTGGAACCCCCTGACTCTGGTGGCCTCCCCCAGCCCCACCACAGCCCAGGGATAAACCCACCACTCTCATCATTTCCTGCCCGCTCCATCGACAGCAAACTTGAGTTTTGAAAGCAAGAAGTTCTCAGTTATCCTTCATTCATTTCAGAATAACTGTCTTCCCTGGTGTAGCAGCAGCAGTGACCTCCCTCCCCTCCTCCTCAGTGAAACTCCTGAGGCTGCTGCCTCTGGGCTGGGTGGGAGCTGCCACCCCAGTTCTGCAGAGGAATCAGACTGGGAATCTGCAATTAGAGGAGTTTGGGCTCCGAAGTGCAGCTGGAACTGCAGTGTTCTCACTGGCAGGACAAGATGTCTGTCCACTGGGGATGCTGGGGGAGAGGCTGGGGAGCAAAGGATGGTTTTGTGAAACCAGAAGAAAAATGTCTGAGGACAGAGCACGTGGCCAGAGTGAAGCCTGGGAGCAGGACAGGGGAAAAACCCCAGACATGTAAAATCAAATGATTCTCTCTGAATGGGAACATTTTACTGATGGATTGAGAAGCCCAAAGCCCGTCCCTTCCCGAGGAACACACGATTCCTGCAGCAGCCCCACGCTCCTCCAGACACCCACCCACCCACCATATGCTGCTCAGAGGCTGCAGGGCTTGGGCAGACACAGAAAAAAACAGATCTGGAGAAGGGTTTCACATCAGAGACTGCCTCCCTCGGGGGGAAAAAAATCCTCCTTCTCCTCATACTGCAGAGCAGCGTTTGCTGGTGCCACACAACACGTTTGGTGGATCTGAGGGAGAGAAGGGAGCACAGCAGAACCCAGCTCCTCCTCAAAGGTTGGACTGGCTGATCTTAAAGGTCTTTTCCAGCCTGAACAAGTCAATGTTCCTCTGACTCCCAGGCTCCCTGCCTGCATTTACATATGGGAAAAAGATTTCACTAAACCATCAAGCAGCGACTTATTTCTAAGCTGGGGATCGGGTACCATTCAGGATGAACAGTATCAACAGAAGGCTGAAACACAACGGGGAGCTATGACTGGAAATAAATCCACCTCATTGAGTGCTGTAGGTTTAATGTATACATGAGTGTGCTGGACATCTTCACAAGGCCAAACACTTAAAGACAATCAGTTCATCCCCAGGGCTGGGTCAAACCCTCCTGGCTCCTGTCCTGGTGGGGCTCCTGCCCTGCAGCCCTGGCTGCCTCAAACAAAAAATTCAACCCAGCTCCCTCCATACAGCCCCCAGAACCTCACTGCTGTCCTTTCCTGGGAGATGAGTATTTAAGGCCATGGTGAGGAGCAGCTGCCCTAGCAGCCCTATGGACCCCATGGGCACGGACCCCAGGGACAGCCCCAAAGCAAGGGGAGCAGGGGACAAGTGAGTGACCTCCTGCTTTGCACTTGGAGCCTTCAGCATTCCCAGCTCCATCACCAGCACCCCCAGCCCTGTACAGCTTCTGTCCTATTAAAAAGGAATGCAGGGTGCTTAAGGCAAGATCCTTCCCACCAAACGCAGCATCTGCCCCACAGCCCTCTCTCCCAGCTGACAAATGCTCCTTGCTGACACCTCAGGGAGACAGAATTTCCATGGGAAGAGACTCATCAGTCCTGTCAGTGACTGTCAGGCTGGGCTTTGGGCTCTCCAAGTCCCCTCAGGAACCCAGATCCTCCTTGCTGCACCATATACCTGCACAGACACACTATACACATACATGTACTATACATATATATATATATTTTTAAAAAAAGCCAACAAGTTCTGCCCTGCAGCATGGTGCTCCATGGCCCTGGGCAGGACAGTGGCCTCACAGGTTGCTACTGGGACCCAAGCACCAGCATCATCCAGCTGCAACATCCAGAACTCCACTTCACCACAGCAAAGCCAGCCCAGCACCAGGATTTCCACAGCTTTTCCAAAGCAGCCCGCAAGGAGAGCATCCGTGCAAAGGCTGGGATGCTCCCCGGGGAGAAGCCAACACCCAGGCAGGTGCCTACCCAAAATCCAGCTTAAAGAGTGCTCTTGGCAGCTCCTGCAGAAAAGCAGCCCAGCTGCAGGGAGGCGAGGGGGAAAGGAGGCAGAACATCCTTGCAAACACACAGTTGCTCATCAGGCTTCATTTCCTGAGAGCAGCTTCTGGTTCCCATGCACATTGCACGTGTGCACGGCCAGAAATGCCTCTGAGGTTCCGAAAGAATCGAGACCTGTGGTGAGTGAGGAGAACAGGTTAAACCCCAGGATTTTCTCATCCTGCCTCGGTGCTATGAGCACGTCTGTCTGCTCCAGCAGGGATTCACACCCTGGGAGGTCAGGTCCCATCCCCATTTTCTCTGCAAAAAGCTCTCCCGGGGTGGGAGCCCCAAAGCCCAGTGCCCACCAGTGCTGCCCTGCCTGCCAGCTGGGAGGGCTGCCCACACAGCCACCTGGGATGTTTGAGAGCAAAGGATGCTTTTTCTAGCAATAAATAACTGGAAGGCAGTTGCTTGCATTGCCACGAGTCTTGTGTGGTCAGCAGAGCACCTTCCCCTTACCCCCCCGACCTCGTGAGCTCCCTCCAGCCTAACTTCTAAAAAAAAATACACAACAAAAAAACAAAAAACAAAAACAAAAACAAAAAACAAAAAAAAACCCAAACCAAAACAAAAAACAACACACCAACACAAAAAACAAACAAACAAAAAAAACAATGAAAAAACAAACAAACAAACAAAAAAAACCACCAAGAGCTCTTCCTGCCCTGTCCTTTTGGGTTGTTTCCTTCCCCCCTGGGGCACTACATGTGGCTGAGCTCTGCAGTTACCCAGGGGCACTCACACCCCCAGGTGCACAGTTCCAGAGCTCTTCCTTCATCTGCAGCATCATCAAACCTCCAGGAAAAATAAAAAACTCCCCAAACTAAAGCAGGACCAACATTTCCTGGGGCAGGGCAGGAGCAGCAGGCAAGGCTCTGAGTTACTGGCTGCCTTTTCCTTCACCTGGCCCCTCTTCCATTGGGGTTTACATACAAGGCACGAAGAGGGTAATACAGGAGAAAATAATTTCCTGGGGTGTGTGCAGGGGTGAGGCTATTCCAGCAGCCAGGGCAGGTTAATCAGGGACTCCAGATATTGCCAGTGATGTCATGTGGTGTGCCTGTTATTTCTAGGTGCACCCCAGGAGAATAAATAAGCCCCAACTCAAAGCTGTACTGTGCAAATAACCATATGCCTGTGAGGAGTTTCTAATTTTGTATACAACCCCTTTTCCTTGCATTCCAGTTGCACTGATGTTAACTCTCACTGCGCTGGTTTGGAATCCTCCAAGTCTGGGCACTTTTTTTTTTTTTTTTTTTAATGTTTTGGGACAAATGGTGACGTTTCTTTCTGACTGTTTCAAAGGTGAGTCAGTCAGCATTCCTGAAATCTCCTTCTGAATGTTGTATGGTATCCTTCTCACTTCCCATCCCAAAGGGTTTTGTTCTGGGAAAAGATTTTGCCCACAGTTGTCAGAGAGACCTAAATGGGCAAGGGTGAGATGGAGAGAGGATGGGAGGATGGAGGGAGAGGAGATGATGGAGGGATGAAGGAGGGATAAAGGAGGGATGGTGGAGGAGCTGGTGGAGGAGATGGAGGAGGAGATGGAGGAGGAGATGGAGGAGGAGATGGAGGAGGAGATGGAGGAGGAGATGGAGATGGAGGAGGAGGTGGAGGAGGAGATGGTGAAGGGATGGTGGAGGAGATGGTGGAGGAGATGGTGGAGGAGATGGAGGAGGAGATGGAGGAGGAGATGGAGGAGGAGATGG
>JAAWXA010000020.1:996036-1022807 GCA_038090715.1 Florisuga fusca
TTTTTTTTTTTTTTTTTTTTTTTTTTTTTTTTTTTTTTTTTTTTTTTTTTTTGGTTGGTTTTTTTTTTTTTTTTTTCAGAATATACAGTATAAATATAGTAGGAGTCATGCCATAAAACTATATGCAAAAATTGCACACTATTATTGCATGCTTGTTGGGATACTACATGCCAGCCAGCAGCAGCTCGCCCAGCGTCCCCTCCGTGGTGCTCCCAGCGCTGCCAGGGGGATGCTCCTGCCTCACCCCAGAGTGTGGCACCCCAGGGTGGGGACAGGACCCCTGCCCAGGGGATGGGGATGGGGACAGGACCCCTGTCCAGGGGGTGGGGACAGGACCCATCCTCCTGCCCCCGCTGCCCTGCCCCGGGGCAGCTCGAGCCCGACAGGAGAGCCGGCAGCCCCGGGGGGGTTATGTGAACCGATCCGAGTTCATTTTCCTCAGCTTGGGGGGCAGGTTGCCCTCCATCCTCCCGCCCCCCGACAGCTTCTGCAGCTTGGGGGGCAGCTCGGCCACCGACTGGCTGATGGGGTCAGACATCATCTTGGTGGTTTTAGACACCAGTTTCTCCTCCGAGTTCCCGGGGACGGAGCTGATCCGCTGGAGTTTCATGGGCAGATCCCCCATGCTGTAGGCCTTCTCGGAGGTGGTGGAACTCATCCTGAGGAGTTTTTTGGGGAAGTCTTCCCTCCCGGTTATTTTCTGCAGTTTTGAAGGCAGCTTGGTGCCCACCTCGTCGAGACCATCCAGGCCATCCACCGAGTTGTTCCTCTCCTTGCTGTTGCTCACGGCGGGCGCTATCAGGGGGGAGGACATGAGCAGCATCTCCTCCTGCTCCTTGACGCTGTACGGGGGGGTGGGGACCTCAAAGGTGGCGTGGAACTGGGAGTAATCCACCTTGAAGAACCCTTCCTCCAGGGAGATGACCGGGAAGAACCGATGGCCCCAGAGCACCTCGTCCTCCGTGTAGGATGTCCTGGCTTGGCACGTCATCCCTGCAAGGGAGAGAAACTTCCACCAGTTATGGGCAGCTGAGGATGCACAGACATCTCAGGGCTTCTGAACAGTTCCACGAGACGTATTTTATGGTTTCTAACACATAAAAGATACATGCAGCAGCTATTAAATCATCATCCTGAAGGAGAAAGGAGCTTAACTGTTTGAATAATTCACATCGGCTGCCACGGCCACTCCTGAAGGTGCTGCTGACAGCAGGAGACCCAGGAGCAACTGGTAACTCCAGTATGAAATTAGCAAGAGCTGCTAACTGGCATGTAAAGTGGGACCTGCCGGGATCTTGAAGGATTACGGGGTTACTCTACATTTTTATCACGTCAACAATTGCATAAAAACCCCAGATCCTACACCTTCCCCCCTGCATGCCCTGCCCCAGCCCCTGTTACCCAGCCCAGCCCAGCAGCAATGTCCTGGGAGATACCTCAGACCTCTCCAAGGGCTTCACCAGGGATCTGCTGGCAGAGCCCCCGCTGCCTCTGAGATCCAAGCTTCAAAAAACTATCAAGGAAGAAGGAATACGACTAAGAGGCACAGCCAGGGAAAGCTGGAGGCTTCTGGAAGAAGTGCTGCTGCTCCTTCTTATTTCCTTTACATTTTTAAATAGTATCTGGAGCAATCTGTAAATGGAATTCCCCTGCAGTTTTATCCTGCCACAGCAAACTGGAAAGGTGACATTTGGTTTTCCAGAAGTTAAATCTACCCCTGCAAACACATCCTCTGCTTGGCTGGCAGGAATTGCTTGGAGCTGGGAGAAAATGGAAGGGAATTCAGGAGGCAGAAGGCAAAGGGTGGTGTGGGGAGCAGGGGATGGCTGTGTGGCTGCTGACAGACTGACAGACAGACAGGCAGCAGAACATTTTCTTGCTCCTACTGCTAACAGAATCCCAGCTGCAGCTTTGCACATGGAATTCTATTGCTAATACACCTGAGTTATCACAAGACACAGACTTCAGTTTTCAGCTTTATCTCTTAGGAGACAAAACCCACACACACCCTGAGGCCAAGCAACCCCAGCCCTGCCAGAGCCTCTGCCAGGACAGGGCTTTATCCTTCAGGACAGATTTCCCCTCAGTCACTGCCTGTTTCAGTTCTGTTTGCTAAGTGAAGTGGAAGCAATCCCATACCTAATGGGTTTAGGGAAAAAAAAAAAAAAGGAATTTTTAGGAAAACAAGCTAATTGGAGCCAGCACTTCTTCCACCTGAGTCCTCTCCTCCCCAGCTGTTTGCCAGCCCTACCTTCACCAGGGACACCCAGCCCTTCCCTCCCCTGCTTCCTCATTAGCTAACGAAGGCTGATAATGAGGTTTGCAAATGGCAGGAGCCAGGCTTGGACTCGGGGCCACCGTGTGCCCAGGAAGCAGCCAGGGGCTGACCCACCCCCTGACCCCTGGCAGGGAACAGATTGCTGAAAATGCAGGAATTCTCTGCACAGGAATGTTGGTGAGCACTGAGCTGGCTCAGGCTGTGTCTGGGGAGGGTGAGCCCTGGCATGGGGCTCCCAGGGACCCTGCCCTGGCCACAGCCCACTGCTGCCTGCAAATCTCCTGTGTGGCTTTTCCCTGGGTTGGCAACACTAAAAAAAAAGTAATAAAGCTTTATTGTAAGAGGTGTGCTACCAAAATGCCATGGGGGGTGGAGGGGAATAGGGATGGGGGGGAAACAGGCTTTCAGTAATGCTGCCAGGGCTTGGGGAAGGGACCAGCACACAGGACCCATCAGCATCTGCATCATCCACATCCTCATCTCCACCCACTGCCCCTGAAGGGATTCAAAAACCCTGCAGATGTGTTCCTTTAGGACATGCTCTGGTCCTGATGGGGAGAGAAACCATGATGGGGGTTTCTTCTGGGCTGATGGTTGGGCTTGGATGGTTCCAAGCAGGATGATTCTGTATGTGATCTGCATTCCCATCCTCATTTGGTATCTCCATCCCCATCCCCATCCCATCCCCAGGAGATCCCACAGGGCAATGCTATGCACAGGACTGGCTGTGTGTGGGGTCAGGCTCTCCCCCCTGAAGTCCCTGTGCTCTGGGGCTGTTTCTGCCTCCTGGTCCATCCCCCACACCTGCAGGAGGCTTTCCCAGGAGGATCTTTATGCCTGCTTCCCACCACAGCTGGATCTCAGGAAAAAGCAGCTTCACATTTTGCTCCCTTGATGCAACCCTTGGCCAGCTCACTGGGGAGATAAATACTTGCAGGTATACTATTTTTCTTTAAAATCAGTTTATCTTATTCACTAACAAACCTGAGGGTGCAAATTATTTAATAGTGTCTCAGGCTGAGGAGCAGTGACTCACAGGCTCCTCCTCCCAGGGAATACCTCTCAGGCTCAGCAGAGGATGCCAAGATGCTCTGATGAGCCCCGAGGGCAAGAAATCAATTAGCAGGTTTGCTTTCCAACTCCACTGTCCTTCCCAGCTCTTCCTTCCCTTTCCCTCTTCCCAGCAAAGCCTCAGGCTCTGCGTGAGCCCTGTGGTGCCTCTGCTACTGCATCCCTGGAGCAGCCAGAGCAGAACCACCCAGCTCCCATCACCTCCTCTCCAGCACCAGGGCCACACAACTCTGGAACCATTTGGGTTGGGAAAGAGCTTTGAGATCCCCCAGTCCAACCACCACCCCAGCACTGCCCCATGTCCCTCAGCACCACATCTCCAGGCTCTGAAACCCCTCCAGGGATGATGGGGACTCCAGCCCTGCCCTGGGCAGCCTGGGCCAGGCCCTGACAACCCTTTCCAGGCATTGAGAAATTGTTCCCCAGCTCCAACACAAACCACAGGAGGGGGCAGGGTAAAGGCACCCACTCCTCACATCCTTTGCTCAAAACATCCCTCTGCAGCCCTTCCACAACCCCCAGACTTCATCCCATTTATTACTGAGATCCAGGGACCCCACAGGGGGAGGAGGTCAGAGCTGCCCAAACCCAGTGTTTGTGCTCACAGGGCTGAGAGCAGCCCCAGGGCCAGGCTGCAGGCACCCAGGCACAAGTCAGACATCACTCTGGTGCCAGACTTTTGAATTCCTCCTGGCCNCCCCATCAGGATGGAGCAGCACAGTGAGGCAGAGAGAGGATAAGGGACAACCTTGTTTTGTGGGGAATACATTAAGCTGAGGAAAAAAAAATGAAGTAAGAGTTTCCCACCTGCATGCCCAGCCCGGCACCCATTCTGTTCCAGGGGTGCTGACACCACCTCAGCAGAGGTGATTCCTCCCCTGGGAAGGGGTGGAAGGATGCCCTGTCAGAGCCTGTTGCTGGGATCTGAGCTCTGCTCTCTCCTTCCCATGCACTCCTAAAAACCCAGAGAACTGCACAAACACAAAGCAAAGTCTCTCACTTTTATCCCTCTCTAGGACAAGTCCAGCTACACCTCAAAATGCTGGCTCCTGGCCAGGGCTGTGTGCTGATGGGATCACACCCTCTCCAGACCCCACTCCTTCTCCTTTCCATCTGCAAAATAATTAATAGTACTTTTTTTTTTCTTTTTCCTCTTTCTCCCCCCCTTTTATTTTTCAGTGCATTGCTCTGTGCAGGGAGGCCTGACAGACCATTTTTGCACACCCTTCAGCCATTCTCCTCCTCCCTCTAGAAGAAGATGCAATGCTCCTGAGAGCCAACAGCGAGTCAGGGTCTGTGTGCTGCTGCTTCCCTGCTGCTTCCCTCAGACACCCCGGGGTGTCCCTGCCCCTCACCGCAGCCCCGGGAGCATCCAGCATTCCAGGGGCTGAAGGATGCTCAGGGGGAACGACCACCTCTTCCCCTCCCTGAGCATCCCTCAGCAGTGTTTGTGTTCACTGCCCTGCTCAGCTTGAGCTGTTCCACCCTAATGAGCAATCTCAGCTCAATTAGAAGCCTCTCAGAGCACAGCTCTAATTCCAGCCACTTTTGCTGATGCGTTCATTCCCCTGCCAGCTCAGCCTTCTCCAGCAGCCTCTGCTCCCCTCAGAGTGGGGTCCCCGAGCCACAGCACCCCCAGAATATTATTTACCTTCCTGTAGCTGTTGGTGAGATGTTGACAGGGGTAAGACCCCCACAATCCCCCCCATGGAGAGGTGGGATGGGTCCATGGGCACGGTGGAGCAACCACCCCCCTGAAGCATGTTTGTCAGGCAGGTTTTAAAGTCTTCCAGGTTCAAATAAATAAGTAAATAAATGAAAATCAATTTTTTAAGCAATTGGTGTCAAGAAGTATCTGAGTTTCCCAGTTTCCCCCAGCTCTGGCTGCACTGGGAGGAACAGCCCCAAGCACCGCCGTGCCGGCCGGAAAAGAAATATTAAATACAAATCCCTGCTATTTTATCACACAACATTAAGTCAGCAATGTTCCAGGGTGGGAAATTCCATCCCCTGCACTGTGTGAATTTTAAAGCATCTGCAGCCTGAGGAGGGAGAGGAGCAGAGCCCCAGCCAAGCCCTGGGATGGGCTCTGTGTCCCGCCAGCTGCTCACTGCTCTGAGAGGGGACGTGTCACACCCTGGAATTAAAAAAAAAAAAGGGGGGCTGCTCTCTGTCAGGTGCTGTCGAGAGAGCCTGAGCTGCTCTGTCAGGTGCTGTGGACCCTCAGCTGGAGCACCGGGGCTGCCAGCACAAACATCAGAGCAACCTCCTAAGGTGACAGAGCCAGAGCCCTTCCCCAGGCACCTGGGGAGGAGAAGTCAGCAGTGATGCCCTCATCTTGCTTGGAAAAGACCTTTGAGATCCCCCAGTCCAAGACTTCCCCCAGCACTGCCCCGTGTCCCTCAGCACCACATCTCCAGGGGTGATGGGGACCCCAGCCCTGCCCTGGGCCAGGCCCTGACAAAAGACTTGAGAGTCAATTCTGTGTCACCCCGAAGGTGACAAACTGCAGACAAGGAACAAAGAAGAAAAAACCCCAAAACCTCTGCCACAGCCCCATTCTGGCTGATTGCCTAAGGCAGGGAGACAGCCAGCCCTGCTCAGCTCCCCACAAGGGCTTGTTTTCATAACTGGAGCTCATGTAAATACAAATAGTTCTTTAAGGGCTACAAAGCATAAAAATTTCAAAGACCAACTTGTCGGTGAGCACAGAGTGCTGAGGAATAATTCCTGTGCCATGCATTACACAACTAGCTGGAACAGGAGGAGCTGGGGCAGCAGTGCACGTGGTGGATGGAGATGGGAGCTCCCAGCTGTAAGGCACTAAAAGCTCATTTCAAGTATTCATCCCTGGGGGCTACAGCTGTTTAAATGGGAAATCCTGAGGGAAACGACTGCCACGTGGATACCACCACCACGTAAAGCCACGGGAGACTCTCCTGCCTATCCCTGCCTGCATCTGCCAGGACATCCCACCACATTTATCAGCTCCCAGAAGATGTCCTGTGCCCGTGGAGACAGCCAAGCACCCACTGCCAGCTCTGTCCCAGCCCCAGCCCATCCTCTGACCAAAACAGCAGCCACCAAAACCCTCCTGGAATCTTTTGCCTTTGAATTTCAAGGCACAGATGGACATTGCTGCCCCTGGGCAGAGGCTCTTCCTGTGCCCCACTGAGGTCTTTGTGCAAAGCATCCCAGGGGGTTCAGCTTGGCTTTGGCCAAGTCCCCAGGATGGAAAGGCAGGAGGGGAGGAGGAAAGCTGTGTCCTGGCAGGTCAGCAGGAGATGGATGGGGAGGGGGCAGAACATTCACAGCCAGCAGCAGCCTCAGCAGCACCACTGGGAAAGAGGATTTCCCAGGAGGAGCAGTGGTAACAACACGGGCTGAACAATAAATCCTCATGCCAGCACCAGCCACTCCAGAAACACAGCAATCTGCCTGCTCCTCCTGCACCACAACGGGGCTCAGCCATGGCAAGAAAAACATTTTTTGCATTTTAGTTCATTATGTCTTATTCTCCTGACACCCCCAAACTCCTTCTGCTTTTAAATATTCTTCTGTTTCTTTTCTTTTCCCACACCATTCCCTTCCTTCACCAGCAAAACACTTACTGGCACATTCAAGCTCCAGTCTGGCAGCAAAACTCCCAGACAGGAATTCAGGGGATGGCACCAGCTGCCAGCTCACTGCCAGGGACTCACTGCTCCCTGGGCACCCCCAAACCAGTCCCTCCCTCAGATATTCTGAAGCCAGAGCAGAACCTGGGGAGAATCCCCTCTGGGGGAAATGGGAGTATTTGAAATGAAAGCCTTCTCTGCCATGCCCTCAGCCACAGGAACAATGAACACTGAGCAAAAAGTTTTCACTGGAGCAGAGGCTGAGCAGCTGGACACAAGCCTGGCCCCTTCCCTGGGGGGATGATCCCAAAATCAGAGCTCTTGCCCTGAGCACCCCCAGTGCAGGACATGTGGGATGTCCTGTGCTGGGATGGGGGAGATGGTGCTGAGGGATGGATGGTCCCCTGGGGCAGGGGGGGCAAGGGGCTGGGAATGCTGCTCCCCGGATCTTCACATGGAAAGGGAAACCAATTCCCTGCCCCAGACAACACACTATTGATCCTCAGCTCCATCCAGGCCTCCTCTGCATTACCCTTGCACCTTCCCATACTCTCAAGTCATGATTTTCACTCTCAGGTTGTTCCAGCTCTCAGTTACTCCGGGTCCTCAAAGCACTTCAGAAGCCAAAACCCAGCAGGAACCCAACCCCAGCCCATGGAGCAGCCCTGGAGGCTCTGCAGGAGCAGCCACCCCCCAGCCCCATGCCTGGAAGAGCTGATGGACCCCAGAGGAGAGGCTGAGAGACCTTAACCCAGCCCAGCCCAGTGGGACACACCAGCCTCCCCATGTCCTTAGTGACACCCAGTGAGTCCTGGGTGACAATGCTGGGGAGGGGAGCACTCAGCTTCCTCCAGTCACCCCCACCCCAGACACAGATCAGCATCTTCATGAGGAGCAGAGGAAACCTTGCCAGAAAAACTCCTGCTCCCAGAGGCCACCTCATTTCCCCTGCCTTTATTTCCCCTTTGTCTGCTGCCCCTCCTCAACCAGGTGATGCCCGAGGGGACCCTGGCACCCCCAGCATCTCAAACCCCCCACCAGGGGCAGAGCTGACTGCAGATCATGGACACACAAAAACCCAAACCCCAAACCAGCATCCCATTCCCCCTGGGCACCTCCAGGTGCATTCCCCACCCTTCACTCAGCAGCACCCCAGGGGGGCTTGGGGCTGGTGGGCACCCAGGTCCCTGCAGGGCTCCCTTCTGCCTACAGCAGGCTGCAAAAGGCTTGGTACACGTCACACCTCCTGAGTCATGTCTTGCCACCAACACATGCATTCTTGGAAGTGCTACTGATATTTTATGCATATCATGTTCAATTCTTTTTTTTTCTTTTTTTTTTCTTCTTTTTTTTCTTTTTTTTTCTTTCTTTTCTTTTTTTCTTTTCTTTTCTCTTTTTTCTTTTTTTTCTTTTTTTTCTTTTCTTTTTTCTTTTCTTTTTTTTTCTTTTTTTTTTCTTCTTTTTTTTCTTTTTTTTTTCTTTTTTTTCTTTTCTTTTTTTTCTTTTCTTTGCTCTTTTTTCTTTTTTTTTCTTTTTTTTCTTTTTTTTCTTTTCTTTTTTTCTTTTTTTTCTTTTCTCTTTTCTTTTTTTTTCTTTTTTCTTCTTTTCTTCTTCTTTTCTTTTTTTTCTTTTTTTTCTTTTCTTTTTTTCTTTTCTTTTCTCTTTTTTCTTTTTTTTCTTTTTTTCTTTTCTTTTCCTTTTTTCTTTTTTTTTCTTTTTTTCTTTTCTTTTCTTTTTTCTTTTTTTCTTTTCTTTTCTTTTCTTTTTTCTTTTTTTCTTTTCTTTTCTTTTCTTTTCTTTTCTTTTCTTTTCTTTTCTTTTCTTTTCTTTTCTTTTCTTTTCTTTTTTTTTCTGTAGCCATGCCAAGGCATCGATGTTCTGTCAATATACAGATTTTGCAAGCATAATTGGCACTGTCAGAAAAAAAAAAAAAAACAACACCAAAAACCCCCACAAACAAACAACAAAAGCAACAAGCAACTCTGTCACCAGACAGTAGAAGGGTCCCTGAAGTCGATTTATCTGGGCATTTATTGACTGTGGTACAGGAGCTGGTTCAGAGCATCATCTGCATGAGGCTGTGGCAGGCACATGGCTGTCCCAGGCTGGAAACCAGCCACTCAGCTCCTGGGTTTGCTCCGTGCACACACCCTACCCCCTTGTGTTAAAATTCCTGCTGTGGTTAGAGGTTGCTTCCTGAGAAGGATTCTTTCTTGCTCAGGTTTGGTCAAAACCACTGCATTCATGTGAGGAAGGTGCTGGCCCCACACAGCTCTCCAGTGGCTGAAACATCAGCCCAGGCACCTCAGAGCCCATCAGTCACCCCCCAGCACCTTGCCAAGAGCTTGCCACGTTGCAGATTTCTCTCTCAAAAACCAATAGATGGCATAAAGCCCCTCAATAACCCCCTGGCCACACGCTGCCACCCCAGCAGAGCCCCCCAAGGGGGCCACCTCCTGCCTCCTGGATTCCATTGGTATCATGTCAGCAAGCCAAACAATCCCTGTCAGCAGGCATCCTCCCTGGGGATGTCCCTCACACAAGAAGCAAGGCTTTCCCTAGCTTTCACTCAGAGATCAGTGGTTAGATACCAGCCTATTGTTTTCCTTTACAGCACTGAAACCTGCTGGAGCATCCCAGGCAAACCCCATCCCAGCAGCTGCTCCACCTCCCTCCACGGAAACCACGGGGAAATTGGGCTCCATGGGATGACACAGCTCCCAGTACTCAGGGATCCCCGGGCAATGAGGAGACTCTTCAGCAAGTCAGACATGGCAGGAGATGGAAATCAGGTCAGACTCAGACAAACAATCCCTTTCCCAACATGGATTCCACCTCTTTTTGCTGCATTTCTGCTTCCAAGAGCTGCCTGTGCCAGCCAGGACCCTGCAGCCCTGCACACCACTGCCCAACCCACCACATGCAAACTTTTTGAATTAATTATTTTAGCCAACAACTTGCCAAAACCTATTTTTCCTCCAAGCAAAGACAAAGCATGAAAAATTCCAGCCTCAGGAGTTAATTGCCTGGAAAGTGATAAAGTACACTCCTGACCCTGCCTGGGAGGATGGAGGATGGAGGAGGGAGTTGGTGAGGATGCAGAACTCCCTGCAGGGATTTAATATGAAAGAAAAGAGAGTGCAGGTGTGATAAATCCTGCAGCTGGAAGCAGGAGTGATCCCCAGCATCTCCTCCCAGGGCTGGGATGCCTGGCACCAAACACACAGACACACAATCCAGCTCCTCCTCAGCTCAGTCACTCCCTGGGAGGTGGCACACCAGCAGCAGGTCAGATCCAAGCACTGAGTGAAGGGTTTATTCTGCCCTCCTCTTCAGCCTCCAGCTCCCCTTGGCTTCATCCAAAGCACCCAATGTGCTGGAGTTCTTCCTTCCCAAGAGGACCCCCTGGGCCACCCTGGCCAGACAGTGCTTTTGGCAGCAGAGGTTGGAGCAGGGGGTCCTGGAGATCCTCTCCACCCTGGCATGCCAGGATGCTGCCAGTTGGAGCACCAGCAAGAGATGCTGAGGGCACCACTCAGCTGCTCTCAGCAGAGCCAGGGCATTAGCACTCCATGTCTGCAGCTGAGATTTCATCTCAACAAGCCTTCTGCTTGATGATGATGATGATGATGATGATGATGGGGTTTGGCCTGGCAAGCACTCTCTCCACCCCCAGGTTTCTGCTGGGCAGAGCCCTTGGAGCTGTGAGCAGAATGAGTCCCAAGGCACCACACTGCCCAGGGGGGCTCAGCACCCCCCAGCCCAGCAAATCACCCCAGTCCAGAGCAACCAAACCCCAGGTAAGCCCTTTGGGAAACAAACAAACCATGTCCTTCAGCACTCCTGGGCACAGATGGACATTAAAATAAATATCACACAGAATAGAGCCCTCTGGGGCCTGCAGAATGCTGAGGGGAGATGCAGGGATATTTAGGATGTTGTGGCCCTTTTTTTCTTGGATTTCAATTCATTATTTCTTCAGAGGTTGAGGCATGAGAAACCACCCAGGGGGGGGAATATTTAGTTACAAATCCCCCACTGTGCAGTGCTCCCAGTAAGGAATAGTGAGCACCAGGGTATCCAGGCCAGGGCAGAGGTATCCATGGAGAAGACAGCTGGGCATTTCTTCCAGGTTTTAGGCAGAGAGAACACCCCAGGTATCCCTGTGAATATTGTTTAAACAATAAATAAATAACACTTCAGAGGTGTCAGCTGGCTGCTGGCAAAAAACCCTGACAGTATCATTAATGATTTATTGAGGATAACCACCCAGGGAAAGTCATCCCCAGGATCTGATCCTTAGCTAAGGAGAGGAAATAATCCTCTAGGCAACAGCAGTGGCTGAGGTTTCAGTAGAGTGGCCAAAACCCTGCAAATGTCTGCAAAGCAGAGCAGCCCCAGTACTCCTCAGCACCCTGGGGACCAGAGCCTGGAGGAGCTGGAGGTGAGATGGGTGAGATGCAGACACTTTGGGGTTTTTCCCCTCTATAGTGAAACAAACTTTAGATGCTGGCCTCGTATTTTCCCACCAAACCACCTCTCCACCTAAAGGAGAACCTCAGACACCTCTCCAGGCTGCACCATGGTAGATGGTCCCTGTGCTGGGTGAGGTGTCCTCATGAACAAGCTGACACACAGCCCAGCCCTCCCCTGCTGGCACCACTGAGCTTTTTCCTGCCTAGCCTGGAAGATGGATCCTCACTGCTAACATGAGTTATTTTAAAGCATTTCCCCACGTCCTGGGACTTCATCCTTGGCAGAGCTAAACAAGCAGCTTTTTGGTGAGAGGCTCTACAGCTCAGCTCCTCCACTGTGTCTGCATCCCTATACACACACTCCTCATCAATATTTAGATGCCACCTTTACTGGAGTGGTTATCACCCCCCAGCTGGGCCAGTGGCTGCAACATCACTGGCCTGAGAGGGGCTGTGGAATCACCTCAGTAATTTCAGCAGAGAATAAAACACCTAGGAAACTTTTAACACATGTTACAAGTCCACACAAGAGAATAACATGCAAAAGAGACTGGGAGGTTCATCACCAAAGCACACCCAGAATCACCCCTTGTTTTCTCCTTGGGAACAACAGATGGAAATCTTTAACAGTTCAGGTGTTCCCAGGGCACTCCTGAAGAGTGTATCTGAAGTTTTTCATTACGTTTTCACAACGTTCTGATACCAAGTCACAGTTCACCCTGGAAGAAATCCCAGCTGTGTCTGACCCCTGGGACATGCAGCCTCCCTCCTGTACTCTTCCCATCATCACATCCTTCTAGTATGCTCAGGAGGAAGCTGCTGCTGAGAGCACACAGGATCACAGCAACATTTCTGTTGGGAAAAAACCTTCAAGCTCACCAAGTCCAACCACCACCCCGTGTCCCTCAGCACCACATCTCCAGGGCCCTGAAACCCCTCTGGGGATGATGGGGATGCCAGGCCCTGACAACTCTTTCCTTGAGGAACAAACATACAGAAAAGAAAAAGAACTGAAAAAGGTAAGAACTGGTTGAGGTCCCAGGCTGCTCCTGGGGGAATTCCCAACCCCTGGCTCAGCCAACACCTCTTGTGGGCTTCTTTATGTGAGTGCCTTGGGACCTGATGGCCAGGGTCAGCCCAGCAGTGCTGGGTAATGAGCACTGTGTGTCTCCAGAGCTGAATTCCCAGCAGAAGGAAGATAAAACCCTTGCTTTGGTTTGGTAACGAGGAGGATTTAATAGCAAGAAATAAAACTGCCTGCAGACGGAGGGATGCTGATGCTCAGCTCTGACTCTCCACAGCTTCCAAGGGGAAAGAAGGCACTAGGAAAACCTAAATTTTGAAAGAAAGGATGAGGGCAAAGTATAAACTGCTCCCTGCCCTTGGGTTGCATCTTTGCCACACTAATTAATCCTGGTTTCCAGACTCAGGTCAAGCTAGAAGGGCTCCATCGAGCTGGTTCCCATCTGCCAGCCCTTCCCAGGAACTGCATTTCCAGCTTTGCTTTTCACCCTTCAAATCATGAAATCCTTTTGCTGATCTGCCACAGCCCATCAGGATCACTCCAAAACCTGGCAACACACCCCCCAAAGTAATCAAACCATTTTCATCAGCTGGAAGATTGCAAGGTGGCAAGGGAGGGCCAGGACAGCAAGAAAGTCCTTGGGTGCCAGTGACTGGCAACCAGCCACCCCCAGGGGAGGATCTGCATGCTTTGTTCTGCCTGCTTTGCAGGAACCTTCTTATTCAGGACATGTTGTGCCCCACTCCCAGACCTGGGCAAGGAAAAAGTCCCTCAGATTCCTGGTGGCTCCAAGCCAGACCCTGGCACAGCCTGCAGGTGCCCGTGGCTTCAAGTCAATATTCTCAGAGACCCCCAGGAGCATTCTTGTCACTCCAGCACCAGGGCTACTGGAGCCAAAGCTTATTTCAGTCCACAAATATGAAAAATCACTGAATCACTTATACAACTCGTTTATACAGCTCGGGAGAGGCAGAGGGGGGAAGAGCATGGGAATAAAATGAGGATCTCCATTTTGTGCTGAACTGGAAAAAGAAAGAAACCAAAATAGGCAAGAAACATCCCAATCAGGGCACGGTGGAGTTTTCTTCTTGGTGTGCAAATCTGCCAGAGAGGAGCAATTGGGATCTATATATTGAGCCCACAGCCTCCCACAGCCCTGCCAGGAGCAGAGCACTCCCTGCCCAGCACTGCAGGAACCAAACCCCCACCAACCATATGGCTTCTGCTCCCAGAAAAAACTCCAACCCTTCCCCTGCCACCCGTGCCAGGGGCCTGGGGAGGGCTGACACCATCCCCACCCCCCTGGGCACCCCAGAACCAAACCCAGAGGGCTGCAGTTCCCATTCTCCTGGGGAACCAGCTATTCCCATTTTTCTTGTTAAATGTGTTGGATTTCCTGGAGGCACAGGGCAGGTCTGTACCAGACATCAAGTTTTTGGTGCTCCTGAGTTTTCCAGCTGGTTGCACATGTCACTTCCCCAGAGAGGACTTGCTCCAATACTTATTCAGGAAAAAAAAAAAAAAAAAAAGGAAAAGGAAAAGGAAAAGGAAAAGGAAAAGGAAAAGGAAAAGGAAAAGGAAAAGAAAAAGAAAAAGAAAAAAAGAAAAAGAAAAAGGAGCCATGGGAGATGGGAGTAGATGTGTACAAGGTGCCAGCACACCCAGCACTGCAGCAGGAGCTCCTTCAAGGAGAAGGGATGGGGTCTGAGGAAGCAGGAAGAAGGATTTCCTGCACAGACACCACTTGGGATGAATCACCAGTTATTCAGATTATACCCAGGGAAAGGAGAGCTCCTCTGCCAGTTTTCTCTCCTCACCTCCACAGAGGTCAAAGGGTGAAAAGGAGAAGGGGTCCTGGGGGCTTTCTGCAGAGAAGTTCAGCAGTCTGGGGGTTTGCTGCTGGAGGCAGGAGGAGGGATTTGGTACCCAAAGCAGTGCCCAGCACAGCTCTCTCCCTCCTCTGCCTCCTCACTATGAGCACACCAACCCCAACACTTTTCCTGAGAACCTGAAATCCTACCATTAATGTTTAAAAATCCCTTTTCCCCCCCTTGTCTGGTCCAGCTGAGCTCCCTGGCACCTGAGGGGCAGCAGGAGGGGCAGGGGGACGCTGGGCAATGTCCCTGGTTGGGCACATCCTGGTGTTGCCAGGGACAAAGGTGTTTGCCTGTGTGACCAACAAACACTGGAGGTTCCCCCAGCACTGGGAAAAGAACTGCTGAACTGCTGGGACCACACGACTCTAAATAGCTGGTTTCTGGTGCTTAGGCTGGGTTTAGAAAGAAATTAGGAAAAAAAAAAAAAAAAAAAAAAAAAAAAAGGGAAAAAAAAGAAAAAAGAAAAAAGAAAAAAAAAGCCATTTTAAGCTGTCGAGCTGCTGGGCTGTCCTTTCCCTGCCCCTTCCCACCCCTCCTGGTGGCTCAGCACTACAGCAGCACTGGAGTTCCCTCCCTGGAGGCACTCAGAACCCATCTGGACATGGTCCTGGGCAGCTGGGTGTAGGTGGCTCTGCCTGAGCAGACCAGATGATCTTCAGAGGCCCCTTCCAACCTCAGCCCCCTGTGAATATGTGAGATTTCACAGAGAAGTGGTTCAGGAAGATGGTTTCTGAGAGAATGGAGTTATCCTTGGTGCAAGCTGGGACCCCTCCAGGACCCCAGTCCCCTCCCAGTGATCCAGAAGATGAGGACTCCCCTTGTCCCTCTCCAGAGATCAGGACAAGCAGATCCAGGACACACCTGCAGCTCCACACTGCACCCAACCCCAGTGCCAACAGCCCCACAGAGCTGGTGCAGAGGAGCCCAGAAGGATGGAGCAAAGCAAGGGGCTGCTCTGGACCTTCAGCTCCTGCCTCTACCTCTCTATCCAAATCCCTCTCCTGGCAGCACAGGGAGATTGATGATCCCTCAAGAAAACCAAGATCCAGTCCCCAAAACGACTTTGAGATGGTGGAGAAGGGGTGCAAGAGGATGAGGAGCAAGGTGGAATTTCTGAAGCCTACCAAGAACCCAGTGATGCAAAGGTTGGATCTGATGAGCTGCCCCATGAATTCCAGAGATTTCCCCCCCTCTTCTGCCCTCTGCCCACAGCTGCACAAAAACCCCAAATCCCAATGGTGAGCTAAAACCAGAGGAAGCTTGTTTTGTGCTGCACCCTGAAAGCCACTGAGCTTGTGGGGAGGTTTCTTGGGAGCTTGAGAATAACGCCCAGGAGAAAAAAAGAAAACCAAACATTTTTCCATAGCCCTAGAAATTGCCTCAATCCCATCAGCTTCCAGACCTCTGCTACAGCTCTTGGGTGGCTCAGGTTGTTTCAGTTCTCAAATCACTGCCCTCTCCCTTCGGGGAGAACCCTTCCCCCAGGACCCAGGGCTTCACACCTCAACTCATCCACACTTCCAGCAGTCAAACCAGTGGACAAGGCCTGGGATCCATCTCTACTTATCCAATTAAAAAGCCTGGCAGGCAGTTGGATTTCTTCAATCAGAAAATTATGTTAAAAGGTTTCCAAAATACCATTACACCTTCTAAACAGAAGGAGGATTCTCACCCTCTTCCTGCCAGGGCTCTGCATGGTTCAGGGTCTTACTAACTCTTCCTTTTTTTTTTTTTTTTAAAGCAATCTCAGCAGCTCACGGGCCAGTGGCAGGACACTGCAGCAGCTCTGAAATCCAGGCTGCTCCTCAACAGGGACAGAGCTAAAGAGTCAAAATTTGCTCTCCCCACAACCCCCCCTGGGCAGACTTGCTGACAGCAGAGCTGGAGATTCTCCATCACAATAATGTGAAAGCAGGACAATGGGTTTGGAAAATAAATGCTTGGAGTGTTCCTCAAAATTACATGTTATCATAATAATGGAGGGGCTGGGTGAGCAGCAAAAAATAATCCTTAATGATTAGCAATTACCCTCATGAATCACAACCACCTCTGAGCTCCCAAACGCCAGCTGAGCATCTCAGCTGGGAAACTCCTCCTGCTGACTGACTCTCCCAAACCTGGGAACACAGCAAACCTTCCAGCCAGCATCCAGCACCCTCCCATGTCCAGGGAAACACCCTCCCTCCCCAGGGAAAGCTCCAGGGAAAGCTCCAGTGCTGGGATGAGCCCAGCAGGGCCACTCAGGGCCACCTCCAGCACCCCTGGCCACGGCCTCCTAGGAAAATCTGTCTGCTCAGGTATCTTCCTTCTGTTTCCTAAAAAAAATAAAAAAATCCAGTGGGCTGGCTGGAAAGGCCATTTTCCCTCTGGGAAGGGGAGGGGTGGGGAGGCTCTGCCCACCCAGCATCCCTTCCCCCAGGGATGTGCTGGGGCTGCTCCCCACTTCCCAGGGGCTGTTACCTGAACAGCCTGAGCTGCAGCTCAAGGGGGGTAAGGAAAGCATACAGGAATGTTTACATTGCCAGAAATTAAAATTTCAGTGACGAGGCAATAAATTAACTCAATCAAGTTGGGAGGCATCTACGAGACACCATTTTTTCTGTGATTTAATGAGAGAAGGCAATGGAAACAGTGATTTTAATCAGCCAAGTGGGACTTCTAAAGCAAGAAGATCCTGCTTAAACAACTCATTAGACTGCTCCAAAAAAAAAAAATCTTTACTGTCCCTGCAGACAGTCAAAACAAGGATTACTGTATATATTTACTAATCTCTAAATCCCTTAGTAACATTGCATATCAAAAGTCATCTGATTAAAGCAGAAAACAAAGTCAAAGAAAAAAAAAAGCCTTGGTAAGCACCTGCTGAAGAACACCAAGAGGCCCTGAGTCCTTCTCAGATGCTGCCAGGCTGCCCAAAGCCCTGTTTGCTGCACACACAGGGGCTGGAGCAGGGGGAGAAACACTCAGTTCTCCTTTTTACCATTTGTACAACACTTGCCCCTTGGCCTGCAGCAGGACTGGGATGGGAATAAGCTGGGAAATGGCAAAGCACCCCAGAGTTTTCTGACAACTGACCCTGCCCTGTCCCCCCCTGCTCCCAGCTCCAGGCAGACAGGGGACAGCACTGCTGAGCAGCTTTGGGAATCATGATTTACACCACACTTTGAAGCTGAGGAATTTCAAGAACCGTGAATCCACCCCCTGGATCCTTCCAGTTCTCTCTCTTCTTTCCCCTCTGTTGAAGCAGAAGCCTTTGTGTTTGTTGTGGGTATTTCTGCCTCCTGCAGCTCCGGGCTAAAGGCCACTCGTGTCACATCAGGACACACAGCAGAGAAGCAGTGCTAGGAGCACCCCAGGAAATGAAGGTCTGTGTTATTTTTTCCTCTTTGCTGGCTGGCTGAGGCCAGCAGAGCTGCCCAGGATCTGGGAGAGGGGTGGGAGCACTTCAGTGCTTTCCCTGGGAGAAGATTTCCCATTCCCTCTCAGGCAGACACAGAGACCAGGCAGGAGAGGAGGCTGAAAGCAGCAGCTCCCCTTCAAAGTGGAAGAACTTTGATGAATATCAAAGTGTCTTCCTTTAACTAAGCTACAAATGCCCATCAGCACAGAGCAGGCAGGGGCAGCTCAGATGCAAGGACCTGGAGCTGGGAGCAAACAGGGTGACTCTGAGCTGCAGAGCTGGGGTGGGGAAGAAAACAACTCATTTCCGTGGTGTTGATGTGCTTCCAGCTGATTTTTTACAAAAATAAATATGAAAAAAAATAAAAAAATCAGACAGCAGGTTTATAAAAGAGGCAAGTGGGCTCCAGCACACAGGGCTGAATGCCCTGGTGTGATTTTAGCAGGTCCCCTGACCTGGCTGTCACGTCAGGAGATGTGGCACAGAAGCCAAGCAGCACATCTAGAGCTGGGGGGAGAGTTTCTCCTAACCCTGCTCCTCTGCTCAGAAGACATCCATGGGGAAAATCCCTTTCCAGAGGGAAACACCAGAGCTGGAGCCCAGTGTTAAGGCAGGACAGCAGCTCCTGGGCAGGTCTCCCAGGAGATGCCCTGACATCAAGGCTCCCATCCCTGTCCTGGCCTCAGCTTGCCTCTGGGACCTCTGGCACAGAGAGAAACCAAATGCCAGCCCTGCTTGGTGATACAAATCCTGCCCTTTCCATTCTTCTCTAGTGCTGAAACAGAGCCCTCCCAGTTTGGACATCCAGTTCAGGTCAGTTTAATGAGACAAAATGATGATGATGATGATTTTTTCATGCAGGAATGGGTGGGAGGGCAACAGGTAACTGCAGCAAAGACATCCCCCTTGGCTGAGAGGCTGCAAGCTCCCCACGCTGCAGCCCAGGCCTGTTTAAAGCACTGACCTGGTTTAGTCCTGGGACACAGATGCAGGCAGAGCATCCCCTGGGGACCGGCTGGTTTGGGTTAGTCCCTCCCCAGCTCTCCCAGACACCCCACCCAAGCAGTTTTCCAAACTGCTGCCAGAGATTCCTGCTCTTCCCAGCCCAGCAGACGTGTCCTGCCAGCACGGGCAGGTTCCAGGCAGGGCAGGGACCACCCCATGGCCAGGAGGAAGCAAGCCCAGAGCAGCCTGACCTGCAGAGCAGCCTGAGAGCTGGTGTGGGACATCTCCACAAGAAGCCCAGTCCCAGCACAGCATCAGCCTCAGCTTCACAGAGAACTGCCCCTGGGGAACCTCTCCTCTTCTCCTCCAGACAGGGTGTGGGTTTGCAAGCACCAACTGCATCCAGACAGACACCCAGAGGGCTCACACCTCCCCAGAGCAACGCCGGGGCTGGGGGCTCTGGGGTGAATGCAGGGGAGGTGGAAATGGTGATAAAGAACCAGGAGGGAAAGACAGGGCCTGACTTTCTGCAAGTTTAAAACCTACTAAATGTCCAACAGCCCTCTCTTCAAAGGAAAAGGCATCCTTCAGGTCAGGCTGCCCCTTCCCTCACCTCCTCTGCCCCTTCCCTCTACCTGGCTCAGCCCAAGCTGCCTGCTGGGGACCTGAGAACGAACCTTCTGCCAAAGGTGGTGCCATGAAGAAGACTTTCACCTCCTGACCCCCACCCCTGGCACCTCCAGCTCCCTGTTTACAGGCTCTCCCCACCACTGGGACTGGTTCTTCTCCAGTCCAGCTGCCCTCCAGTTCTACACTTTCCTCCCTGCTCATTTATTCACAATTTCAAAGACTCTTTAAATTCTAAAAACCCCCTTCATCCTTCCATATTTTATCAAGATACAGCACATTTTGCTCTATTTTACTCAATATTCATCTCATCTGAGAAAGTAGGTCACAAAATTTGCAAGCTTACACGAGTCAGGCTTTACAGAGCCAGAGAATACCCCTTCCAGTTGTTGTCATTGTCTGTGTAATGCCCAAGCCTGAAATATTTACCAAAACAAACTCAGAAGTATAAAAACACACCACTTCGTTTTAAAATTCTAATGAGCTATTTACAAGATGTGGATTTTGGTTTTGGTTTCTTTTTTTTTTCCTCCAATGGTTTGTTGTTTTAAAACAGTTCTGCCAGGAAAAGAAACAAACACCTGGGAGCCCTCTGGTCCCCATGTCAGAAATCCTCCTAGGAGCCAGGGAGGCTGGAGCAGGGAGTCCTCCTGAGAAACAGCAGAGTGTTTTTACTGAAATATCAGGGAGGTTTAATTGAAATATCAGGGAGTTTCTGCTGTCAGGGATGGGGGGGACAGGCCTGGGGGGTGAGTGGGGCTGGGTTTTGGTGTTTGGGCTTTTGTTTTCTCAGAGGACTCACTCACTCACCCGTGGTCTCCACGATGCCCTCCAGGATGACAACGATCTCGAACTGCTCGGTCTGCATGCTGCGCTGCGAGAGGTCGTAGAAGGGGCTCTTGGCATCAATCACGTGGCAGATGGTGAGGGGGGACACCAGGAAGAGCTGATCGGCCCCCGTGCTGAAACCCACGTCCAGCTCCAGCTGATCCAGAGGGAGGAACTCACCCTCTGGGGTCTGGCGGGACTGCAGAGACCAAGAGGGAGAGATGTCACCCTGGGGCAGCCAGCACCCGAGCATCCCGACAGCACCACAGCATCCTGACAGCATCCTGACAGCATCCCGACAGCACCACAGCATCCTGACAGCCTCCCAACAGCATCCCGACAGCACCACAGCATCCTGACAGCATCCCAACAGCACCACAGCATCCTGACAGCATCCTGACAGCATCCCAGCACCCCAACAGCATCCCGACAGCACCACAGCACCCTGACAGCACCCCAACAGCATCCTGACAGCACACCGACAGCATCCTGACAGCAGCACAGCACATTNCCCTTCCCTCACCTCCTCTGCCCCTTCCCTCTACCTGGCTCAGCCCAAGCTGCCTGCTGGGGACCTGAGAACGAACCTTCTGCCAAAGGTGGTGCCATGAAGAAGACTTTCACCTCCTGACCCCCACCCCTGGCACCTCCAGCTCCCTGTTTACAGGCTCTCCCCACCACTGGGACTGGTTCTTCTCCAGTCCAGCTGCCCTCCAGTTCTACACTTTCCTCCCTGCTCATTTATTCACAATTTCAAAGACTCTTTAAATTCTAAAAACCCCCTTCATCCTTCCATATTTTATCAAGATACAGCACATTTTGCTCTATTTTACTCAATATTCATCTCATCTGAGAAAGTAGGTCACAAAATTTGCAAGCTTACACGAGTCAGGCTTTACAGAGCCAGAGAATACCCCTTCCAGTTGTTGTCATTGTCTGTGTAATGCCCAAGCCTGAAATATTTACCAAAACAAACTCAGAAGTATAAAAACACACCACTTCGTTTTAAAATTCTAATGAGCTATTTACAAGATGTGGTTTTTGGTTTTGTTTTTTTTTTTTTTCCTCCAATGGTTTGTTGTTTTAAAACAGTTCTGCCAGGAAAAGAAACAAACACCTGGGAGCCCTCTGGTCCCCATGTCAGAAATCCTCCTAGGAGCCAGGGAGGCTGGAGCAGGGAGTCCTCCTGAGAAACAGCAGAGTGTTTTTACTGAAATATCAGGGAGGTTTAATTGAAATATCAGGGAGTTTCTGCTGTCAATCTGAGGGAGGTTCCCCCTGACTCCCTCAGCCCTGCCTCTCCCCAGCCCCGGAGGTGATGCTGCAGGAGCCCACCAGGACCCACCCCAGGGAGGTTCCTCCTGCCAGGTGCATCACCTTGGTAACAGAGACACTGCTTGAAATGCTCCCACTTGGTAGGAAAAGAAGAAGAAAAAAAACCCAAACCCAAACCAAACACCACTTGGGCTGTCTCCAACCATCAGCAAACCGTGCCCGTGCCGTTGGGTTCAGAGCCTGCAGCCAGCAGGGATGGGGGGGACAGGCCTGGGGGGTGAGTGGGGCTGGGTTTTGGTGTTTGGGCTTTTGTTTTCTCAGAGGACTCACTCACTCACCCGTGGTCTCCACGATGCCCTCCAGGATGACAACGATCTCGAACTGCTCGGTCTGCATGCTGCGCTGCGAGAGGTCGTAGAAGGGGCTCTTGGCATCAATCACGTGGCAGATGGTGAGGGGGGACACCAGGAAGAGCTGATCGGCCCCCGTGCTGAAACCCACGTCCAGCTCCAGCTGATCCAGAGGGAGGAACTCACCCTCTGGGGTCTGGCGGGACTGCAGAGACCAAGAGGGAGAGATGTCACCCTGGGGCAGCCAGCACCCGAGCATCCCGACAGCACCACAGCATCCTGACAGCATCCTGACAGCATCCCGACAGCACCAGAGCATCCTGACAGCATCCCAACAGCATCCCGACAGCACCACAGCATCCTGACAGCATCCCAACAGCATCCCAACAGCACCACAGCATCCTGACAGCATCCTGACAGCATCCCAACAGCACCACAGCATCCTGACAGCATCCTGACAGCACCACAGCATCCTGACAGCATCCTGACAGCATCCCAGCACCCCAACAGCGTCCCGACAGCACCACAGCACCCTGACAGCACCCCGACAGCATCCTGACAGCATCCTGACAGCAGCACAGCACCCCGACAGCATCCCGACAGCATCCTGACAGCACCTGAGCATCCTGACAGCATCCTGACAGCATCCTGACAGCATCCCAGCCTCCCGACAGCATCCTGACAGCATCCTGACAGCACCCAAGCATCCCGACAGCATCCCGACAGCATCCCGACAGCATCCTGACAGCACCACAGCATCCCGACAGCATCCCAGCATCCTGACAGCATCCCAGCATCGCGACAGCATCCCAGGGCAGAGCCTGATCCAGCCCTGTGGCCAGGGCTTCTGATGCTTGCAGGAAGATGTGCAATCCTGCCTCTAATTTCTCCCCTAACCTTCTTTCCATTCTCCTCATTCCAACCTGCTCCCCCCTCCCATGTAAATGGAGGGGGAGATGTCCATCAGTGCTCCTACAAAGCACACCAGTGGCTCCCAGTCCCATGTCCCCAGTAAAACACCCAGCACTGGTGTCCGCAGGGGGGATGTGGGAGGATGCTGGGTGCCCCCAGGGCGTGAGGCATCCCCCCTTGAGAGTGCCAAGGGTGCAGCTACAAGGGGGTGGGGAGCAGTTGGGAGCCAAAAAACCTCAAACCAAGCCAAAAAAACCCCAAAACAAAAAACCCCACAAAAGCATCAGACAGGGGAAAACAGGATTATGTGCCTCGCTCGGGATTTGGTTTCTATTTTTAACATTTTCCCTGAATGGTGATGGGGTTTGGAGGGGTTTTAAATCCCAAGCAAACAATCGTGTGTTTTCTCACCCTGAAGTTTCAGGTAAGAAACAGGGATTTAAATTCTGGTGGGTGAAAAATGCAGATTGATGGCAGACACCCCCCTTCCCCCCCCCATGCCCCATCCCAGTGCCTGCCGGGCTGCAGCAGGGAGAGGCACCAGAGCCAGCAGACATCCAGAGGCCATAAAGCTCCTGCCTGCCCGCCTGGGCTTGTTCTTGCTGAGGAGAGAAGTCTCCTTCCCGGGAAAACAGAGAGAACCCCCAGGAAAGCACCAAGGAACCTCCCCTCAGCAGGGCAGGGAGCAGCCTGGGCCAAGCCCTGATGGGGGCCCAGCTCCAGGGAAGAGGCAGGAGCCATCCCACCCCCTGCAATGGTGCTACAGCCCCAGGGGAGGGGAGGGTTGGACACCAGGACCCCTCACCTGGCTCAGCTTTGGGGCAGAGGTGGCCCCAGAGAGCCAAGGAAATGCCATTAGGACTCCACAGGCACCAGGGTTTGTCACAGAGGCTCCTGGTCCAGGGCCAGGAGGTTGGAAAACCTCCAGCTCCTTGACTGAGAACTTCAGCTGCCACTGCCCAGACCTCTGGCCTTCACCTGCCTCCTCTCCGGGGATGCTTTCCACAGAATGCCCGGCAGTACCTGCCCCAAGATCTCAGCCTGAACCACCCAGCCCAAAGCCTTCTAACCCCCAGAATCACAGCAACATTTGGGGTGGAAAAGGCCTTTGAGATCCCCCAGTCCAACCATCACCCCACCCCTGCCCCCTGTCCCTCAGCACCACATCTCCAGGCTCTGAAACCCCTCCAGGGATGATGGGGACTCCAGCCCTGCCCTGGGCAGCCTGGGCCAGGCCCTGACAACCCTTTCCAGGCATTGAGAAATTGTTCCCCAGCTCCAACCTCAACCTCCCCTGGCACAACTTGAGGCCCTTCCTCTTGGCTGTCCCTGTGGCATGGGGGGACCCTGCTCCCACCCCCACCCCAGCTCAGGGGATCCCTGGGGAAGAAACCACCCGTCCCAAAAGCTCCTGTTTCCCAGCTGCAGGAAAATCAGGTGTTGCATTATTCAGCTGCCAAGTCACAGGCTGGAGGCAGAACTGCTGCTGCCTGGGGGGGTTATGGGGGGCTGGGGAGTGCCAATCTGACAGAACAAAGCAGGGATTGTTTTACAGCTGCCCCCGGCGTGCAGGCACCGTTCGACCCCTGGCAGGGTGTGAGAAGTGGGAACTATTGACTGCTCTGCTGTTCCAACCAGCAGACTTGGCGAAAGCAATGCCCTTGGGTGACTCTTTCGACTCAGTGTAACATCAGGAGGGGAGCACAGGGCTCACAAGTTTCATCCCAGTTCTTCACAATGTTGGACATTCATTAAAAAAATTTAAAAAAAAATAATAAAATATTACGATGAATGAACCTTTGCACTCACTCCCCACTTCCAAGGCTCTGTGTTTGTTTGCTTGTTTTTTTTCCTCCAATGAGGTGCTAGCTTACCAGGAAAAAAAAAGAAAACAAACTAAAACTAAACCCAGTGTATTGGGATTTCCCATTTTACAGTGGGGTTTTCTACCAAACAAGAAGAACTTCAGCAGAAAATCCGCCAGCAGCCCTACAGTCACCTCTGCCCACCTGGATTCCCACTGAACCTGCACTAAAGGTTTATGCAAACCCAGCAGAAGCCCTGAGGCAGCAGTTTTCCCCAGACACACTGGACAGCCTGTCCACGCCTGGCAGCATCCCCTTGCTTTAGTTTCCTTGGTTTATTTTCCTTTTTTTTCCTCTGGCTGGCCAAGCACTGCTTCCCCCTTCCCCCCCAACACCCTGCAGAGACATTTGGCAGGGGATGTGCAGAGCCAGCTCTAACCATACCCACAAAAACAAACCAAACAAAAAAACCCCAAACAAACAAAAAAATCAATCAAACAAAGAAACAAAAAAAACCAAAACCCCACCACATTTCATCCCTTTTTCACTTTTCTCCCTCCACACTTGCAGCTGCCCATGCACAGAGCTCCCCCCCCCCTCGGGCATGCCCCATGCCTCCCGTTTTGCTGTTCCCAAGAGGAATGATGCCCTGGGAGGCAGGGCCAGCCTGCCTTCTGCTGGTTTTAAATAGCAAAACCTTCACCCCTCTGACCCCAGCACTGTCATCACACAGCCAGGACAAGTGACAGCCCTAATCTGTGCAAGGGCAGCTCCAGGAATTCCAGGATATTTTAGAGGGGTTTTTTTTGGAGCCGAGTTTCATTCCCCAACTTTTAAAAGTCCCCCCTGCAGCACCTCGGGATTGTAAAATTTGGAATGTTAATGACTCATTTTGATTCTCCCAAGCTGTTAAAGAGCTACCTTCAAGGTGACAGTCCCACCTGTCCCCAGGCAGCGTGGCCTCCTCGGGCAAGGTGACTGGAGGTGCCCTCTAATGACCAGATGATTACTTCCCAGGCTCATTACACGTCCCCCAAGTTACCCATCTAAACTTCTGACACGGGGAGAGCTCCCAGCAAGGGAAAGCATCACCAAGAGTTCAGGAGGTGAATGGAAAAGCAAAGCACAGGGAGAGATGCTCCAGGTCAGCTGCAGCCACAGCATCATCTTCACCCAGGTGGGTCCCCAGCAGCCACCCCCCAGGCATGGCATGGAGAAGAAATCCTGGGAAATCTTTTAAGTCTCTCACCTCTTTAAATCCCCCAGCAGCTCCCTGAGTGCCGGCACTGCCCCTCCTCTTGGCCACAACCCCCCCTACGGGTGCGGTGCAGTGCGGTGGGGGTCCCGCAGACGCACCTCCCCCTCCCAGCACAGCGATGATCCTGCCTGCACCCCAGATTTGGGCCAAAACAACTTCAGAAACCTCCGAGCAAACTGCACTTGTGCTTCATCAGATCCGGGTGCGGCAGCCAGGGGGTCAGCATCCCCCAGCCCCGGGGAGGGGGTGAGGAAATGAAGGCAGCCCCCCAGGCAGGGTACCCCCGGCGAGGGGACCTCTGCAGAGCATCCACCCCCAGGCCAGGGCTCCCACCCCCTCCTGCCAGCCGGGGAAAGGTGCTGGCTGCCCTGCAGACGTCAAACATCACCCGAGCCGTCCTGGCCACTCTCAAACGCCCGATTTCCCCGACATATCACAAGCCACCCACACGATTTTTTTGAAATGCCTGACCCCAGCCCTGCTGCTCTCCTTGAAGTTCACGCACCATCTACATCAAGTTCTGCCCGGCTGGGCTCGCCCGGTTGCCCCAAAGCACGGAAAACAGGCACAGAAAGGCAAGGAGCTTCCGTTTAAGGCACAACCGAGGAATTCAAGCGACAAACTATCCCCGCGCCAGAGAAATGTGGCATTTTATAGCAAGATATAAATATGCATGTAAATCCGGCGCTGACTATAAATATTCTCCAGCAAGGCTGCCGGTAAACCCGATGGTTTCAGGGCGAAATCCGGTGCCTGAGGACTGCGCCCGAGGAGCATCCCAGGGACGCGGAGGTGGCCCCGGGCAGCAGGGGGGGGACGACAAAGACACCAAAAAAAGGCTCGGAGGGAGCAGCAGCCCCAGGGGTGGGGAGGAGGAGGAGGCAAAAGAAGAGGAGGAGGCGGAGGAGGCAGACGCGGAGGAGGCGGAGGAAAAAGAGGTGGAGGAGGAAGAGGCGGAGGAGGAAGAGGCGGAGGAGGAGGCGGAGGAGGTGGAGTAGAAGGAGGCGGAGGAGGAAGAGGCGGAGGAGG
>JAAWXA010000020.1:1027355-1053023 GCA_038090715.1 Florisuga fusca
TCCCATCCCATCCCATCCCATCCCATCATGAAGAAGGTCCCAAGGATGGGTGCTGGCTGGCCAGGGATCTGGAGCATCCTCCTGCCCTGCCAGCCCAGCCCCTCTGCTGCAGGAGCAGCCCAGCCACCCCTGGGCAATGGCTCACAGCACCCCTGAGCCCAGGGAGAAAACAAACCCTGGCAGAGGCAGAAAAAATAGGAACCCAGGAATGAAAGGCCTGGGCTTTCCTTAGGGAAAACCCCCCAGAAGAAAGCAAAACCACTCCAACCAACCTAATAAACAATAAAAAAACCCCAAAGCCAGCAAAACCCCTCTGGGGATTGTTCTTTCCTTGCTCCAAATATGTGAGGATAATAAAAAAAATATTGTATTTTAGTATTTTGAACTGAAGAGGCAGGGAGTTGGATCAGACGATTTCTGTAAGTCCCTTCCAATGGAAATCTTCTCTTCTCTTCTCTTCTCTTCTCTTCTCTTCTCTTCTCTTCTCTTCTCTTCTCTTCTCTTCCATTCCATTCCATTCCATTCCATTCCATTCCATTCCATTCCATTCCAATTTCCATTCCAATTTCCATTCCAATTTCCATTCCATTCCACTCCATTCCATCCACATTGCTGGAGTATCCCAAAGCCACACTAAGCAGAATGTGTGACAAGAGCTTCTATTCTGTCAGCAAAAGGGGGAGAGCAACTCAGCTCCACAAGTCTCACCCATTTCTGCTACAACACGTGTGAAACCCTCCCGGGGTCTCAGAGGAACACCCACACTGCCAGGAGACCCAGGCCCTGGGGCAAAGGGACTCCTGAGCCCTGCTCTCAGCCTGCAGGCTCATCTCAACACAGGATTTCTACATCTGCCCCAATAAAAACACATTGGGGTCACAGAGGCCCCAATCCCCCCGTGAGTTGGGCAGCAGTAACCTCATCCTGGCCATTACCTGCTGTCCCACCACTTTGGGTCATCTCCCCTTTTTCCCAGAGAGGAGGTTACAGGTATGCACCCGCTGGGGACACCCAGATAAAGGTCTCACCCTCCAGCAGTGTTTCAGGGACATAGCCAAAGCCCTGGGAAATCCAGAGGCTTTCCTCCAGCCCGGTGCTGGTGGCTCCATCAGGAGGAGGAGGATGCCAAGGGCAGGGTTTGCAGGGGCTCTGCACAAGCCCAGGGAGCAGGATGGAGCTGGACATGGATGTGCTGAGGCAGAGGGATGGGAAGGAGGGTTTAGAGGTTGGGATAAGCAAGTGAAGGAGTCCTTGGGACAGAGATACCCCCTGGGCCCACCAGCAGCTCACCCTACCCGGGGATGCTCACACCCAACTTTGCCAGACACAGTGGTGATGTTTGGCAGAACAAAAAGACTCACACAGGCTAAAAGAGGAAAAAAAAAAAAGAAAAAAAAGAAAAAAAAAGGAAAAAAAAAAACAAACACCAAACCAAAACAAAAAAAAGCTCACACAAAAAAAGAACACGTATTTCCAGCTCTTTGACTTCCCTTACAAGTGGTTGGGCATTTTTTCAAAGTTACAGTGGCAGAGCTGACCCTGGGTCACCCGTGGGCTTTCATGAGCTTCCTATTTGAAGTCTGGAATCGTTAATTCTTCCCCAAATAAACTCACACCTTGGGAAAGTGTGCACCTAGTTCTGTTTCTGCTGGAATGTAGGCAGCTAAAAATACACCCAATTATTTCTGCTTGAAATGTCAGCACAGACAGGTCTGAAGATGATTCCCTTCCCATCACAGCTTAAATAAACTAGTCTGGGTCTCCCTTCAGGAAGAAAGTTGTACTTGTTCCAGAAATCCTGGAGAGAAGTGGATGTGAACCCAGGACAATCTTAATTCTGCTCCTCTACATCTTCCCAGCATGAATGGATCCTGGCTGCAACCTGTCTGCTCTGCCACCACCCCTCATCTCCTCCCTTAGCTCAGGATCAGGAGGAGAATCCAAATATCCTGAAAAATCAGCCAGGCTGAATGCAGGCTAGTGGCAGGGGGGTGGAATGAGATGATCTTTAAGGTCCTTTCCAGCTCAGAACCACCTGGGACCCTGTGATGTAGAAACCCACAGAGAGGGACTCCCAGTCCCCCAAGAAGCAAGTGCCTGGGGGCTGCTCAGGTCCTGCCAGACCGTGTGATCTGCTGCTGCTGCAGGGGGAAGAGACTCAGCATTTTCATTTGCTGGAACTTTTTTTAGAAGTCTCTCTCCTTTTCTTGGCAAGGAAGGGCTGGGCAAGGCCCTGGGGACAGCAGAGGGGGATGCTGTGTACCACAGCCTCTCACTGCTCCTCCCTCCTGCTGCAGCACCAGGCACTGGGAACCATCCGTATCTCATCACCACCACCAAGGCAAAAGCTCAGCATGGCAAGCCAAGTGGTTCTTGCAGAGCATCCTGTCTCCTCCGTGGGTATCAGGAACAATTTCTCAATGCCTGGAAAGGGTTGTCAGGGCCTGGCCCAGGCTGCCCAGGGCAGGGCTGGAGTCCCCATCATCCCTGGAGGGGTTTCAGAGCCTGGAGATGTGGTGCTGAGGGACATGGGGCAGTGCTGGGGGAAGGGTTGGACTGGGGGATCTCAAAGCTCTTTTCCACCCCAAATGGTTCCATAATTCTATGATTCTATGCAGATGGGCTGGTGCCCCCCAGCAGCTGCTCTGAGCTCTGCTGTAACTCAAAGATAACTTTGCCATCCCTGGATCTGGATGGGGAAGGCTCAGCAGCCCCTGGAGCTGCCCCAGCACCCTGGCTGAGGGTGCTGCTCTGCTGAGCTGGCCTCCTGTGTAGGTAACACTGCTCTCCTGCTAAACGCTGCTGTTTTCCACAATTAAATCATTTAAAAGCCATTACCAGAGACGTTTTCATGCAATATTCATTAGGCCACTTATCTCAGAGCTGGCTGGCAGCAAAGCAAGTCACCTGCAATGAGTACATTAGCAGATTCCCTCAGCTTCAGTCTGACCTTCAGAATGAATTCCAGTGAACAATGCCAGCGTGGATCAAACATAAAATATGGATACGGAGCATAATTAATGCTCTGGGAGAACTAAAGGACCCCAGGCCCACCAAGGACGGTTCTGCTGCAGGCAGGGGAAGGTGAGAGAAAAGACAAGTTCTCCTCAGCATCACTTGACTCTTCCAACCTTTTTTTCTGTTGTTTACCTTGTGCTGGCCTGATTCACTTTAATTATCACCCTCATCCCCTTCCCTTCCCGGGGAAGTCAGAAAGCACAAGGTCAGGAGCAGAAATACCCCAACATGAGCACGATGCTCTAACCAAGGCAGAAACCCCCTGCAGCCAGGGCCAGGGGGCCATGCACCAGTGATCCCAAGGTCATGGCATCTCCAGGAGACCCCGAGGGAGGAAAGTGACTGAAAAACGGGTGGTTTGTTGCATGGGACTGCAGCACAGATCCAGCAAAACCTCAGAGAGGTGATGCCCAGGTTTGCTGCAGGGTGCCCAGGGGCTGGCAGGAGTGGTGGGGTTTAATTCACTTACACAGAGATATAGAACTCCTCTTTTTTGAAAGCTGGGCTGTCTTTGCAAAGAATTAAGATTTTTAAGATAAAATCAATAGCCACTGGTTATTATAGGAATATAATCAGGAGTGCAGGAAGAGATGAGGGCAGAGAATAACTGTGATGGGAGAACCAAGCATTACACCCCATGTGTGGAACTGCTGCCTCGGGGCCAAAACACTCACCAGTTCAACAGCTTTTGGCCTGCCTGGGGAGGGATCTCTGGTGGCCAGGACAGATTTGGTATTTTTAAAAGGCAGGTGGGTTCAGGTACAACTCCCCCTGCACCATGGAGCTCTCCCAAACCCAGCAGAGTTCCTGGCACACAACAGCAAAGGGCCTGTAGGACAAAAGGAGAGATGGAGAGGAGGAGAAATAAAATTGAAGTGAAATAAATCAGAATTAAAATGAAAAAAAATATTAAAATATAAAATAAATTAAAAAATAAAATAAAATAAAACAAAATGTGAGCAATCTCTCCCCCTGCTCGTTGCTACCTAACCCCTGCCAGCCTGCCTGCTGCCAGCCCCGTTGCATCCCGTGGTTATTTAGGGCCAAGCTTGTCCTTTGCTCTCCATCCTTCCCAAACCACCCCCGCAGGGTTGGTCCTGATTCCCCCTCCCCGAGCAGGCTGCTGCCCCGCATCCCGGTACCGTCCCGGGTTGTCCTGCCCACACCGAGCCAAGACCAGTCCTTGGAAATCCTACAAGGACGAGCCGGGATTTTTAAATTCTCCTTTTCCCCGCGGTATCAGCCCGGCTGCGGTTCCGGGCCGGTCCAGTCCAGGGGCAGAGCCTCATTTTGCAGCTCCTCAGCCTGGGCAGGAGATGGACCAGCACCTGCGGGCAGCAGCCGAGATGGGGGCAGTCCGGAACTGGGGGAAATAAGACCTCAAAAAGGCAAAGCCAGGGACGGTTCTGCTTTCCCATCGCCTGGGAGCAGCCCCAGGAGATCTCCCTGCCCCTGGGAAACAGCCTGCAGGGAAATAACCAAACTCCTGGAATGACATCGACCTCCCGGTGGATGGGTGGGGATGGAGCCCTGCACTTCCAGCACATCCAAATTCCACATCCAGCCTCAGGAACAGACTGGAAGGGAGATTTTCTCTGCGGAAACACAGAGATCTCGGTAAATCCGGTGATGAAGTGCTGAGAGCTCCCCTGACTTCAGCGAGACCAGCGCCGAGCTGGCAGACACTGCTACAGGAACAGACAGCACCCACGTTTATCTTTTAAAGGATGCCCTTACACCCAAAATTACATGTAAATGGCAAGTAAACATATTAATTTTTTTTTTTTTTTTTTTCCTCTTGGGAGCTGCAGCACTTCAGCCTGGCAGGGGCAGGAGCAGGGACGGGAATGCTGCAAATGAAAGAAGAAAAAAAAAAAAAAAAACCAACACCAAAGAGAATCTTGTAAATGCAGTTATGCAACGGAAGGAGGCATTACACAACTTTCTCTCGGGCTGCTGCTCAGCCCCGGGAGGTTTCGTTTCCCCCCGCACACCCGGGTCCCGCTCCCCCCAGGGCTCAGGGCGGGCAGGGATGGAGCTGCTGCTGCTGCACCCCCCGGCACCAAACCCGGGGGTCCCCAGGGAACTGGGGGTGTTCCTGGCTGCAGCTGTGGGGAAACAGCACGGTTTGCTCCTGCAGACAGCCAGCCAGTGGCTATTTTATTATTATTATTATTATTATTATTATTATTATTATTATTATAGCCCCTGGGCAGTCCAGGGGAGATCCTTGGCGACTGGAGATGTGCAGGAGCATCCCTGAGAAATCAGTGCAGGATGAAGGGACCGGCAGGAACCCAACCAAACGGCACTGAACCTGCTCCAGGAGCTCAGCTGCCCAGGGCTGGGAGGGCAGCAGGCAGAGATTTGCTTCAGGAAGGGAAAATCTAGTGTTTTACTCCCACAGCAGAGCCAAACTTGTGCAAAACACGCACACCTCTGCTCGGGCACCCTCCTAATCCCCAGATTTATTCAAAAAGCACTGGAGAGCTAAAGCCCAAGGGAGGAAATAGATGCCACCTTAGCTCCCTGTGGTACTCAGAGCTCTCCAAACTGTTTTTATGCTGCTTTAAAAGCGTGGGATATAAATCCTTCCCTTCTTTCTGCTGCTGCACTTATGAAACATCAACAATCTTTACTACAGCTCAAATGAAAATGCTTTAAAATCCATTTTCCTCGCTTCCTGGATGTGTTGTAGAAATGCACAGCTGACACTGCAGCTCCTGGGGTTGCAGCACCACAACAAATCCTCATTCCTGCAGATCCAGCTGTGGTGGGAAGCGCAGACACAGGTCCCTGCAGCTGGGGGCACAGACACCAAACATTCCAGGAGAAGGAGCAAGTGATTTCCAAGGCCATCTCTTTTTGCATCTTGGACATCAAAAAGGGAAAAAGAAAAACAAAACCAAACCCCAAACAACCCGAGGCCATAAACAACATCCTGCTCCTCGGAGCAGTCCCCATGAAGGGCTGATGTGCTGAGGAACTGTCCAGTCTATGGAGCTGCTCTGTGTTCTGGTGGGGTTTTAAGGCAGAGACAGGGCTGAGAGGAGCTCCTGGAGTGGTTTTTGCATCTCCGTTTCACACCTGAGCTCAGTTCAGGAGGACTTTGTTGTCCCCAGTCCCAACTCCCCAGCACCCCAGAGGTGAAACCCCAGCCCAGCAGCTCAGTCCCACACCCAGCAGGTCCTGGTCTCCATCCACCACCAGCACAGGAGGTCCAGGACCCTCCCACCTGGGAGATGCTCAGCCAGCAGGGCTGGTCCTGCAGCCCGGGTTTGCCCCTGGAAATGTGGGGTGAGGTGAGAGCAGCGAGGTCTGTGGGGTCCCTGCTCACCTGGGGGAACCACTTGCTCTTCTGCTGTGACCCCCCTGCTCCTTGGATGTGTTTGTGCAATTCCAGCAAACTCTGGAGGTAAAAAAATAAAAACATAGATAGTGATGGGTCTTGGTTGTCCTCCTCGGGGGGATCCCCCCCTGTCCCACAGAGAGCACCAGGGCAGTGCCAGCACAAGGGACCCCCAGGGACCCCCCACCCTCTGCCTCCAAGCCCTCCCGTGACCCAGGGCAAGCTTACCCAAGCCACGTGCCTAAAGCCAAGGGAAGGAAGAAAAAAAGACATTTTTGGACAAACAGTGTCAGGCATTCAATAATTCATGTCCCGACCCTCACTGGTCAGGGTTTCAGTGCTGCTCTCCCCAGGAGCTGGCTCTGGGGCAGCTGAGGACACAGTGCCAGGAGGAAAGGAACCCCAGAACCCCCACCCAGGGCCACGGGGCTCCTTGGACATCTCCTAAAGACACTGGGGATTCTGACCTCCCCTCCAAGTCCTGGGCAGAGGCAGGAGAAACGTGCTGCTGTCTCCCCTGACATTTAAAAAAAAAAAAATAAAGTTAACACAAAAATAATTATTTTTTTCCTGGTGTATGCACTGCAGATGGAATGGCCTGGAAACAAATAAAGAAAATAATCTTTTTGAAAAATGGCATAAACTACATCATAGACTCACAGGATGGTTTGGGTGGGAAGGGACTTTACAAGCTCCCCCAGTGCCACCCCTGCCATGGGGAGGGACACCTCCCACAGCCCCATCCAACCTGCCCAGATCTAAAACCTCTGTACCACATGGTGGAAACAGAAGGTCTGTAAATCTTTAGGGCCGAGAGGGCTCACAAGCAGAGATGAGAACAGAGTTTTTTAAGGAAAAGGTGGTTGGTTCAATTTGAGCTCTACCAATTATTCACACCTCTGAGAAATGCAGAAAAAAAAAAAAAGAAAAATACCTGTGTGTCTGCATTCATCACTCACAAATAGGTATTTTGTGATTCATTTAAGCAATTCCCATACTATAATTAACATGAGCTCTGCAGTTAATTGCATCCTTGCAAAATAGTTTAATAATCAGAGTAGAAACTTGACAGTCAGTTTTTTTAATCACACACACACAGTCAGGAGTGTTTTGTGTAAACTGATGAGAAACAAACACAAATAAATACCTACAGACACCCAGAAGTGTTTCAGCTGGAGACCTTCTGCCTGCCAAGCCCTGTTGGTAAACCCAGCACTGCCAGGCCCACCAGAACACTGATAATTTATTTTTTTTTAAATTTTTTTCCTCCCTCTGTATTTGCAGCAATGCAGGAGGTGAGCAATGCTGCTCCTGGGGAAGAAGAGCATGATGTTCAGTGAGACCTTACCTGGCAGCACTTCCCTGGAGCTGAGCAAAGGCACCAACAGTGCAGGAGGATGGGCTGGGAAACTAAAATTGCTGCTAGAAAAATAAAAAATAATTTAAAAACCCCACAACAAACCAAAACAACAAAACAAACCCCAAACAAACAAAAACAAACAAAAACCACACACACAAAAAAAAACAAAAAAACCAAAAAAACCAAAAAAACCCACAACAACAACACAACGAAAAAAACCACAAAAAAACCCCCCAAAAACCCAACCCCAAACAAACAAAAAAAACCCCAAAACCCCAAACAAAAATATTATCTTTTTGTTTTATTACCTCCAACGTTCCCATTTCTTTGTCAGTGACTTCAGGTCACAGAGCTGGAGGCTGTGTAAGATCTTCCACACACATCTCAGCATTTTCTCAGGCTGGTAACCAAGCAGCTCGATCATCACCCCGTGGCAGCTGCCCCCAGGGGACACTGGCACTTGTCCCCAGGGCTGCCACACTCAGCTCCCCCTCAGCCTCCTGAGGATTCCTTTCCATGTCTCTGTCTCAATCCTTTGCTTTGAAAACATTCCCCTTCCTCCCCTCTTCCCAGAACTTACCCGGCCACTCCAGGATTCCAGCTCTGACTGGAAGGACCTAAAAATGAAGGGGAATGGAAATGGAAAGCCTGGGTTTGATTTGGGTTTGGTTTGGTTTGGTTTTTTTAACCATTAAAAAAAAAAAAAATTAAGTAGATAAAGAGACAAACACACCAGGATAAAACTAAACCAGTGTATTTTAATTCTACAAAAAATGTATAAATATTTAAATGTACAGCAAAGAGTACCAGTATACCATTTCAGAACTGTTACAACATTTAAAATGTGTCATTCCTTATCCACGATCTACTTTGAGAAATTTAAATTAAACCTGTGTTCCCCTGCACTCACTCGGGAGCCCTTGCAGGCATTCCCTCCACCTGCCTTGGACATTCCCAAGCAGAATTCCAACCTGGAGGTTATCCTCAAGTCCTGGGGGCTCCTCTCCCGAGGTCCTGTCCTGAAGAAGGGCTCACAGAGGGAAAATAATAAAATAAAATAAAATAAAATAAAATAAAATAAAATAAAATAAAATAAAATAAAATAAAATAAAATAAATAAATACAGTGGGGGTGGGCACACAGGGGCCCAGTGGGTCTGGCTGAGAGGCTGGAGGGCAGCACAGACATGGGGAGCCCCAGAAACATTCAGACATGATTGGGACACCCCAAGGTGCCAGCAGAGAAAAAACAACAGGTATTTTTTTACAGCATTTATGGGTGAAGCTGCTGCCCAGAGGGTTTTGCTGCTGCCAGCCAGCCTTCCCCTTGCTCTCACTGCTGCAGGGCAAGGCTCAAGCACCCCCAGACCTTTGCCAGCATCCTTCCTTTCTCACCCCTGATGCTGGATCAAGCTGAGAGCTGCTCTGGCCGAGGAGGTACCCCAGGACCCAGCCCCTCCAGGGCCATGGGAACGCTCCCTGTGACTGGTGTTTAACAGCTTGTTCCCCAGTCTGAGAACAATCCCCAGATGCCAGCTCACTCTGCTAGCCTGCAGAAGACCTACAGCCCCTTTCCTGCTGCCTCAGTCAAGGGATTACCCTCTCCAGAACCAGAGCATGAACCACTCTGCTCATCCGAAGGAGAAAAATGCCCTTTTCTTCACCTCTTTGGGAGGTTGCCCCTCAAGCCTGGATGGTGGCACATTGCCTACAGATTGGCACCACCCCCCAGCCACAACATCAGGAGCCCCAGATGGTGTGCCCAGGCCCCCCCAGGACTGCTGGGACCTTCCAGAGGGACCAGAGGACCTTCCAGAGGGACCCCCCAGCCACCCCCTCCCAGTGCTCCCAGCTGCCGCAGGACCCTCCAGAGCATTTCCCTCTGCAATGAGAAGCCAGAGCCAAGTGACCTGCCAGCACGAGCAGCTGTGCAGGGGGCAAAAGCCCTTGGAAAGGAGATGAAAGATCAATTTCTTGTTGGTTTGGTTTGTTGTTTTTTTTTCCCCTGCATGGAGACGGGCGTTTGAATTTGCCCGTGGTGTTTGCAGGCTCTTTAGTGGAGCAGAATTACAGCCTTCCCTGGGCTCCTGAGCTCTAAAGCCATGGTGTGGTGCTTTGGTGGTGTGTGAAGGTGAGGACTGGAAGTGCTTCAGCCTCCTTCCAGCAGGCAGGTTGGACCAGAAGAGCTCCCAGCCCGAGCTAATCCAGGGAACTCCAGCCCCCAGGCATGCACAGCAACCACTTCCCAGCTGAGTATCCCTCTGCTTCTCATTTAATGATGTGTATCAGAAAAATATGGATGGATCTATAAATTTATAATACGTACATATATGACACTATTAATCCATAACAACCAGAGCATTATACAGAAAATATTGTCATTTTTAACCAGCCGGTGCATAAACAGACCTTTTGGAGAGCTGTGAGTGAAATCATGGGAAACTATTTCACCACTTACCTGTGGCTGGGATTTGGGTCTCCTGAACCCTCTGGGCAGTGGGAAGTTACAGACCCTGCTGCCTGCACGTCCCTAAGAACCACGCCAACAAAATCATTAAGCCACAAAAATATTAAAAATATAAATAAGCATCTGTCATTGCTGTCAAAGCAAGAACATCTGGAGGTGTGACCAAGAGCTGATCCAGGGAGAGAGGGGGGACCAGGGCTGCAGCTCTGGGCTGTCCCCTGCAGGGATGCAGCTGGGATGGAGTTCAGTTTTGTCCCAGTTTTGGGCAGCTCCATCCCCTGCAGCCCCCCAGCTCTCAGCCCCAGCCACTTCTCCTCTCACTCCAGAGGACACTTGTCTGTCCTCCTCCTCGGCATCATTCCCACGTCTTCTGCTGTTGCCTGTTCCTCAGGGCAGCCTCTGATCAGTTTTGTTGCTTTTCCAAACACTGAATCCCATTTTTTCCCCCCAGCACAAACCATGAAGCTTCTGTCCTGTCCAGTGACTTCCCTGCTCCGGGTGGCTCCTCACTGAGTCCCACCAGACCCAGGAGAACAGGAGATGTCCCCAGCAGTGGCCAGGGCAGCCCAGCACCAGCACATCAGCCCAAGAGACACCTCCCAGGATGGTTCCCAGTGCCAGTCAGCCTCCTGAGGCATTCCATACCGGGTGACTTGTGTGTGACACAGCAAACACCCTCCCTCCCCTCCTCTTTGAGGTTGGGTTCACCGGGGTTTCTGCAGACCCAGGCTCCAGCAGGTCGGTGTTTGGGGACAGCACACGAGTCGAGCATCTCCTGAGGGAGACCCCAGCACAGCAAGGAAACCCCCCAGGACTTTGCTCTGACAGCTGGGACGTGGCGAGGGCTGCAGGCAGGAGGAAGAGGAGAAGGAGGAGAAGGAGGAGGAGGAAGAAGAGGAGGAGGAGGAGGAGACTGGCTCTGCCCCAGCTTCATGCTCCCAGGGTCATGTTGCGCAGCAGCCACTGCTGGGACCGTCCCTCCACGCACTCCCTCATGGTGGGCACCAGCTTGTCCTCCTCGGAGGGCTCGTCCAGACACTGGTTGCTGTTGACGTGCCTCAGGGTCAGCTTCTGCAAGAGAGAGGGGGCAGAGCTGCGGGGAGGGGACTGAAGCCACTTGAAGCCTCCTTTTGCTGGCAGTCTGCTCACTGGACCAGCCACCAGACGGGTCCCCAGCCCCGGCACCAATCCTACAGCTCCACGGGACCCCCAGCACTGGGTGCCCCAGCTCATCCCTCTTCCCTGCTGACCCCAGTGACAGAGCAGTGGCACAGGAAGGGATGAAGTGAGGGCCAGGAAACCTTTCTGCAGAGAAACACTGGGCTGGGGTGAGGAGGTCCCAGCAAGGGGCAGAGGTGGGCTCTGCAGAGCATGGGAACCCATCTGCCAAGCACCACAGGAGCCATGGGCACCTGGAGAGGGAAACTTGGCTGTTCCCAAGATAATTTTTCCTTCCTGGGGACACCCATCCCTTTCTACTCCTACCACATGGCATCGTGTTTCTGAGGAACGAGAGAGCCAGAAGGGAAATAGAACTTTTTTTTTTTGAAAAAGGGATCACTGCCTGTTCCACAGCACTGGGAGAAGATGACCAGGAGGAGATCCAGGGCAGCAGAACCCCAGGCTGTGCACTCAGATGACACGGGGCAGGCACACACACAGCTGAATTGCTCCAACAGCTCCATGTCCTTCTTGTGCTGGGGACACCAGAGCTGGATGCGGGATGCTGGGGGGGTCTCAGCAGAGAGGGGCAGAGGGGACAATCCCCTCCCTCTCCCTGCTGGCCATGGAGCCCAGGACATGGTTGGTTTTTGGGCTGCCAGAGCACATTGCCCACTCATGTCCATCTTCTCCTGGGCCAGCACACCCCAATCCCCAGGCTGTTCTCCCCACTCAGCCTGTGCCTGTGCTTGGGATGGACCCAGCTCAGGGGAAGGACCTCACACTTGGCCTTGAGCTTGGCATGGCCACACCTCTCAGACCTCCCCAGCTCCCTCTGGGTGGCCTTCCTTCTCTCCAGCATGTCACCACACCACCCAGCTTGGTGTCACCAGCATCAATCCCACTCTCCCTGCTGCTGACACCCCCTGTCCCAGTGCCAGCCCTGGGGAACACCAGGCTCCCCATGGCACCGGAGCCATCGGCCACAGCTCTTTGAGAGTGCCCCCCCAGCCAACTCCTCATCCCCCAACAGTAACCCTGCCCCAGCAAGAACACCCAAGGGAAGGGGTGGCTGCAGGAGGGGAACCCCCTTTGCAGATCCCCCCCTGGAGCAGAGACCAAACACCAAACACCAGGAACAAAGCGGGGAAGTGGGATGGGTGGCACAACCCTGCAGGATGCTGGAGGAGGGGGAAAGGATGGACCAAGGCCAGGGCAGCAGAGCCTGAGCCCCAGCAGCTGCCTCCCACCTGTGTGACACAGCAATGACCCCCTGCAACTGCAGCTGTGCAAATGAAGGGGAACTTTACCAACAGCTGGCAGCTGGCAGGGGGCTGATGCTAAAAACCACCATTTCTGTTGAAAAAACCCAGATTACCATTACCTGGTGCTGCATCCCAGCTGCTGGGCAATGTCCCCTCTGCCCAGGCCTGATGTGGTTCTATCCTTCCCCAGCTGCCATGCCCACTGCAGCCCACCCCCCCTCAGCTGCTGAAGATCCCCCCAGCAGCTTCTCCTGAGAGCTGAGCTCCTTGCAGGATGCTCCAGGAAGAGGCTGCAGACCTGGGACCAGCCCAGCCAGGGGCCACTGGATGTGTGCTCAGGGAGGAGCACCAGGCATGTTCCCCCTCTAATTACCAGAGGAAAGAATTAGTAGTGCTAACAGAAGTAGCTTGTTTACTAAATAGCACTGCTCAAAGCATCACTGATTCCTCACTTACTCTGCTTTAAGTGCAATTAAGCTGCTATCATTTTCTACTATAACCAGAAATGCAAACAAGTCTAAAAATGCTGCTGTTGCCTTCCTCAGCTGTTCCCTTTTATTCACTGTATAATTTCATGCTAGATTACCATATAATTGGGATTTCCAACCATCTCATACATTTTTTTCCTTTCTGTGTTCTATCATTACTTGCACTATTACAAATAGAAAAGCAAAAGAAGGCCATTTGCTTGGAAAACAATTAATTACCAGGCAGTGATGCCCAGACAAGGCAGCCTACAGCTGAACAGCTCCACTGGGGGAAGGCTCTGAACGTGGTCAGTGTTTTGGGATTATCTGTTGACAAATTTGAAATTATCTGTGATTAAAGCCTCCCAGATCGCATGACTCGTTACTGGGAATTTTCAAAATGGAATTTTCTGAGAAATACTGTGCAGCTGGTATCATCTCTGTGTCTTGGAACAGGGACCAAACCTTCAGCTGTCACAATCACACTGACATCAACAGATCAAGGTATTGAATTCATCTAAAATTTGTTATGGAACAGAAACACAGCTTTGTTTTGGTTGGAAAAGACCCTTGAGATCACCAGGATCTCATTATTACCATTATTAATAACTACATAGAACTAAATATTCATAACTAAATATAGCTTAATATTAATAATTAAAAATAACTAGTATTCTACAATCACTACTACTAACCAACCACATGTACTATTCTAGAACAACAAGCACTAGCATTAACCACAGCCACTACCCTGTGTCTGACCCAGCAGCTGAGAAAGGCAGAAAGGGACTGAGTGGAGTCGGGGAGGCAGGGAACAGAGAAGCACTTTCCTGGGAGAAGCTCCCATCACTCCACGGAACGTTTGCTTTCTTCATACCAACCTCCAACCCTTTGTTAAAGGAAATAGTCAGTGGGGCTGTAAAAAATGTTTTTAAAGACTTCCAGCCTGGTGTAGTTCCTCAGCATCCAGGTCTGCAGGGGGCTGCCATCGCAAGCCTCCACCGTGGGGCCCCGGCTCCCATCCTCTGTCCTGCTCAGGGTCAGGCAGGACTGGGTGATTATATGCAGGAATGTGTGGGTCTGCACGACAGAAAGAGGGGAAAAGTGAAACAGAAGGAGGAAGGAGAGGGAGAGGCAGGGGGGGAAGCAGAGACTGAGCAGTGGCAGCCGGAGGGCTCTGCTGGGGGGGAGCAGGGCAGCCCAAGCAGCACCACGTCCAAAATACCATGAATTCAAGACTTACAGAGGAGGAGAGGAGAATCTTTTCACCCCTGCATCCCAGCCTGGCTGCTGCCCCCCACCCTTCCCTGCCCCCTCTTCCAGCTTTGGTAAGGGCAAAAGTAATGCACCTAGAGAGAGGCCACTAAAAATACCAGGAAAACTGCCCTTATAATGTCACTCTGAGTAACCAGCATGGACATCAATGCTTGGGTTTGTTTCGGTCTGTACTGTTGCCTCGTGTTCACTCCTGTCTGCTGTGCTCTTAGGGGAACATGGGTACAGAAATAAATTACTCCCAACATAACCATCTCTCTGCCCTGCACCTTACTGTCGTGTTAAATGCCTAAATTTAGTAGATTCTTCACGTGGGTATAAACAGTACTAAACATTACTGTGGTGTTCAGACCACAGTCTTTTCTCTGGTACACGAGCCAGCAAGTTTAACTTCTGTAACAGAAGTGAGAGACCATTTTGTCCCCTTCACTGGCTTTATTGAACGTCACTTTCCGAGGGGGTCATAAAAACCCCACACTGGTTTCCCTACTTGTTTTTAAAGAACTAAGTCCTTCCAGCTGCCCAGCAGTGAGGTTGTGCTTTACAGGACCAGATGAATTACTGGCCACAGCCTCAGTTGGTAGGAGCTGGCTGACTCCACCCAGCCCAGCGGGTCCATCAGAACCAGCTCCAGGTCTGCCATGGCTGGAAGGATGGAGCCTGTAGGTGCTGGAGGGTGATGCCTCACCTGGGAAGAGCCATGGGAAGGCCCAGCAGAGCAAGCAGCCAGCAGAAGAAAGGAGCCAGGTGGTCATGTCACCCTGCCCATGAGCTCCTGTGCTTCCCTGCCAGTGATGCTGAGATGCTGGGGAAGGTGTCTGCCCCCTGCTCTCCCTGTTCTGTCCCAGCCCCAGCAGCCTGACCCCCCACAGCCCCCCCAGGAGCAGCCTGGGACAGGTCCCCCCCCAGAGCAGAGCTAGAGAAGCAAGCCAGGGGCTACTCCAGGGTTTGGCAGGAGCTGCAGCTGTTCCCACACTTACCTCAAAGCTATATTCCCATTTCCCAATGTACTGAGGGAACGGGGGGAATAAAGAAAAATAAAAAGGAAAGTGGAGTCAAACAGTGGATCACAGAACATCATTGCCAAGCCCCCTTTGCACCTCTGAGTGGAAACACAACAGCTCTGCACAGACATGGTGTTTCCTGACCAAAACTGCACCAGGCCAAACCCTTCTATGTGTTATCCACCCACAAGGAAATTAAACTCTTTCCTACCAGATGTGGCATATTTACAGCATTGCTTTTTTTTCTTTTTTTTTCCCCTGACATCACTGCCTGTGCCACACATCATGCTTTGTGCCCACACTGCACAGCAGAGCTTTGCCTGGATGGCACAGGGTGACCCCAGCAGGGACGTGAGGCTCAGCAGGGCCCCCCCGAGCTCCCAGACTGTTCCCTGCTGCTCCACTGCCTCCTTCCCACCCCCACTCCAAAGCAAATGCATCCCAAAGATGTTATAAACCACTGATAGGGAGCCCTGGAGAGCTGAGCAAGTCTAAGGTGGCACATCCTGTGACTGGCAGGGCTTGGTAGGGCTGCCCCTGGGTGATGGGCAGCTGGAGAAAGGGCCAGGAATCTTCAGGGGCTGCTGAGGAGGAGGGAAGGAAAGCATTAAAATTCCATAATGGAAGGCAAGAGGTGAAAAACAAAAAAAGAACACAAAGAGAGAGAAAGAGAGAGAAAGAGAGAGAAAGAGAGAGAAAGAGAGAAAAGGAAAAGGAAAAGGAAAAGGAAAAGGAAAAGGAAAAGGAAAAGGAAAAAAGAGAAAAAGAGAAAAAGAGAAAAAGAGAAAAAGAGAAAGACAGAAAGACAGAAAGACAGAAAGACAGACAAAAAGACAAAGACAGAAAGAGAAAAGGAGAAAAAGAAGGAGAAAAAGAAAGAGACAAAGAAAGAGACAAAGAAAGAGACAAAGAAAAAGAAAGAGACAAAGAAAGAGAAAAAGAAAAAAAAAGAAGTAAACAACAGATGTCCTGCCAAGATATAAAAACATTCAGGGAAAAAAGTGTTCAAACATGCTGTAAACAGTCTGAAGCATTAAAAGCCATTTTGCACCAGAGAGCCATCACCTCCTGGTGACAGCAGGTTCCTTCCCTTACTGGTCCCTTCCATCCAGCCTCTGGCACCCCCATTCTGGGCTCTCAGGGTTTCTCTGCAGTCACCCCAATGGGTGAGCACCCTCAGCTCCCTGGCTGCACCCCGTTGGGTGATGTGACAACACCCCCTGCCAATGCCAACTCCAACATTTCCATTTGCCAGGGTGAGAGCAGCCCCTCAGAACTCAGACATTCCCTTCCATAACACATGGCTCCTCCACCCTTTTGCATTTCTGAAACTCCATCCTTCCCCTTAATGACACAACCAGTGGCAATCTGCTCACAGGACATTGTACTGTGCTACCTCACCACTATCTCCTCAGTCACAACTGCTTTTTGCTTCACTAAAAAGCATTTAAAACCCAGTTCTGTGGTGTTTCTACATTTTTTCCCAAAAGCTGCACAAAGCTTGGCAAGCTCTGGGGCGTTTCTATGACCCATAAAGGCCCCATCATCAACTTAACTGAGACACAACAGAAAATCCTGCTGCCATCCAGTTACTTCTGTTTCTTGTTTTTGAAAAGAAACAAGTGCTGGATTACCTAAGAGAACTGTTTTACTAAGGTATGGATAAATTCTTGGAAAAGACTTTCTGTGATTTTTAATATATTAAATCTTTAAACACCATAATTCAGACTAAGATGATTATTGTGGGAGATTCAGGAACAGCATGTGAACCAAAGATTCACTAAGAGGATGTGAAAAAGAAAATTTTCTGAAGGTCTCTTGATTATTCTTAAAATTATCTCAGACTCTGCTGACAACTCCCTTTATGTGACTGTTTGCATTTCTCATCTCACCTCTCCTTGTAGCCAAGGCACTTGTGTCCCTTTTCCAGCCTTAACTCCTAAATCCCTTCCCCAGGAGCAGGGACGGGGTCTGTAACCCCCTAAAATCACCTCCATCCTCATGCTGTGGGTTGATGACTACACAATAAACATACCCCAGATAATTTTCCTTCCTGTCACCCCCGGGCAGTCAGTGAGCTGGATGTTCCCAGAGCAGAACTGTTAAAAGAGTGTTCTGGTCAGTAAATAAAAGGGCACATCATGGAAGGGGCTGGTGTCATCTGGTGAGTGAACAGCCAACCCGTTGTCTTGGAGATGCCTCCCAGGAAAATAAATGGTGTATTTCTTTTTTATGAGCTCCATCTAATGGCTGATTCTGTTCTTACAGGGCTGCTCAGGTGTTCCCAGGGTGGATCTCCCAGGGAAGATTCTCACGTCTGGGAAGCAGCCAGTGTGGTTCCTGGGCCAGCAGCAAAGCAGAGCTGAGCAGCCTGGAAGGAGCTGAGCTTTGCACACAAGCAGCTATCTCCAGGAAACGTTGGAAATACTTTTTTAGAAGACTTGAGCATCATTTAAAGAGACCAGCATTGTCCTGGCTTTGCAGCCACGGTGCTACACCAGTACTAAACCAGCCAGAGGGGAAATTCATTTTTTGTTCCTCTCACCCAAAAGATCCAAAGGAAAGCAACTGGCAGCATATATATATATTTTTTTATTATTATTTATTATTTATTTATTTATTTAATTTTTTTTTTTTTCCCTCAGGCAGGATTCTCTCCACACTTCTGGTAGAGAAGGAGCATTTTGTGAGGAGCTGTGTCCTGGGCCACCTGCACAGCTATGGAAGGGTGAGAGCTGGGGGAACCAGAGCATCCCCTCAGCTGCTCTTGACAACAATTTAAACCTGATTAAAACCCAATTATCATCTGCTTGCAGGCAGGAACCAAAGGTGGAGGTAGGAGCTCAGATCTCAGGTGCTAATTGCAGGCATGAACCTCCTCAAAGATCCCTACAAATGGTCAAAACCCTCATGCCTTTTGTGTAATAAGAAAAATAATCTTTCCTAAAGAGGAAATTGGTTTGAATTCAAATGTTAAACTCAAGAATGGATGAAAAGTTCCCCAGTTACTTTCACCTCAAGGGTAAGTTTGGGTGGTGGTTCCCTCCTTGGCAGCTCAGCAGCAGGTCTGTAAGCTTTTGTCCTGCCAAAATGTGTCAGAAAGATCCTGTCTGGAGGAAGATGCTAATACCCCTGGCTGCACTGCACCCTGCCCAACTCCACATTCCCATTCCAAAGCAAAAGCTTCAAGTGAACACTTTAATTTTCATCTGCTCTCTTCTACTCACTTGAAAATAAGAATTATTTGGCTATAAAATACTGGGATTTTGACTTATTTTTTGTATTAACTTTGCAAGCTCTCCTTAACTGCACCCCCTGGGACCCCAGGGCAGCCCCCTCCCAGCCCATGGCAGGCTCAGACAGAAGGTGCCTGGGACAGGGACAAGGACTCAACACAACTGAAATCCAGAGGCAGTAATGCTGAAGACCCAGCAGAAATGAACTGGAAAAACAGTAAGTGGACAATAAATCAATCTTGTTTTCTACTTCATTTACAGAAAAAAATGGAGAGTGCTGCTTCATGTCTGGAAGAGCTCAGGGCAGCCACTGGCAAGGAGGTGGGGGTCTCAAAACAACAATTGACCTTTTCTCTCCCCTCTAAAACTGAAATTTTGTGGAAAGACAACCTGCAACCTGAATTCTCTTGCACTCCCAAGGCTGTGGCAGGGCAGGAGTGGCCAGCAGCACCCACGTCCCCATGTCACCCATCCACCCCTGGGACACTGCCCGCGGGGTACCTCAGCATCGTACTCCCAGAGCTGGTTCCCCCTCATGTGGTGGCACTTCAGCATCAGGACGGGGCCATTCAGCCTGGAGACATCCAGGCACAGGTCATCTGTACGGATCTCCTTGTCAGCAGTGTAGGAGAACACCTGGAAACAGAAGGAATACAAGAGTCAGCCAAATCCTGCCCGGGTCTGCTGATGCAGAACCCGCATCATTTTCACTCCAGTGGAGCAGAACCACTTTCTCCTCCAGGCAGAGGTGCCTTGGAGGGCACAGGAGTTTCGTGCAAGTCCCTCCAGCAGTGGACACCTGGGTACAGGAGGGAACCATGCAGTCCCAGGCTGGTTTGGGTTACAGGGAACTGCCAAAGCCACCTGCAGTGAGCAGGAACACCTCCAGCCACACCAGGATGCTCAGAGCCCCATCCAACCTGGCCTGGAATGTTTCCAGGGATGGGACATCTCCCACCTCTCTGGGCAACCTGGGCCAGAAATATGTTGAGGGAAAAAAAAATGAAAAATAAAAAATTGAAACAACCCTCCCACAAAGCCAAATACTGTGATGATGTTCAGCTCCAAGCTACCCTCATGAACATTCCCTAAGAACACTTTTCAGGAGGAGCTTTGGTTTTTCTTTGTAAAATCTCAGTGACTGGCAGAGTACTGGACCTGCCCCCACGTCATAGCTGGGACAAGGGACACAGTCAAATCATTTCAGAATCTGAAAATCACTGCCCAAAGCCCAAAGCCTCTCACCCCAGGTGCAGTTTGGGTTAAGAACCTCACCCTGTGAGCACACTGAGAGTTCATCTTCTGCTGGGCTCATGAGGGAGAGATTTATCCACTGCCACCTACCCTGGAACAGCTTCTGACTTCCATTTTCAGCTTGTGTTGGTTTTGTACAATGAACATATTTGCACCAGGCACTCAGCTCCCAGCCTCAGAGAGATGTTTTTAGCCTCAGAGAGATGTTTTCTTCTGTGCTTTATGGAAAGCAAACGCTTGTATTTTTTTAATGTATTTCCATTTGCATATTTCATCTTTGCTAATTGCAACACACCATTCCATTTTATCTTTTGAAAGAATTAGTGATGTCTGAATTAATGATTACAGAAGATGGGTTTGAAAAAATGCTGTCTTAAGAAAGCAAAGTGAATGCTAATTAAGACAATGTTAAATTATCAGGCTAGCATTTTGCTACCATTCCTATTAATTATAGATATAATTAGAGTAACATCACATAAAAACAAGGGAGTGAGGAACAACATGTTGCATTTTATAGCTAACTAAATAGTTTTAGCTTTTTATTTTCCCCCCTTGGCAGCCTGGCAAGAGAGGGGATGCTCCAGCATCAGGGGAAACATTCCTGGGGGTGTTTGCCCCACACTCCAGCCCTCCCCCAGAGGAGGTTAACAAGGCCCTAAGACATTCAGAGCAGACACTCATAGAACAGACAGCAGGAAAGTCCCTGGGATGACAAATCCCAACATCCTCCCCAGGGATGCAGCACTTCCCCCCAGACACAGAGACACTCTCCCCCTCTCCTGATTTCTGTGGAGCTGATCAAAACACCAAGGAACCCAGTATTTCCCACCAACACCTTGCCAGTCATCATTCTGACAGGGGTTTCCTGCCTACAGGGGGAAGCAGGGCTTTCTACAGGAGCTCATGGACTTCATATTTATTTTGTTTAATATCCTGTACTAGTAGACTTCCACCCAGCAAGCTCAGAGGCAGAAGCCAGAGCTGCTGCTTCAGGGGGGCTGGGACACCCCACGTGCCACTGACAATCCCAGCACATCCTCAACACTCCTCCCAGAGTATTCCTCCTGAGGGAAGACTGAGAAACTCATCAGCTTGTTCAGCACCAAAAGAGTGCCAAGCAACATCATTAACTGGAATCAGTAGATTGGAATGTAAATATAAATATAAATACGAATATAAATCATGTAAATGTAAATTTAAGCATAAATGCAAACCTAAACATAAATACAAATCTAAATAGAAGTATAAATATGCTGCAATATGGCCAGAAGTTTCCATTCCATTACCTGGTTGACCTTTTCTTTGGAAAACAGTCAGCCAGGGTATTTTATCAACTTGTAAGACATCTAACACTGAGAATATTCTCCTAAGCTTCCATTTTATACTTCATTATGTGGAACTCAATCTTAGGGATGCACCTGTGCAATCGAGGAAGAAGCCCAGCAGGCAATAGAGACACTTAGAACCTGGACAGGACTAAGCACAGAAAAATCCAATTTATTCTGACAACCACTTTTACTATCTATGGGACTCGGGAAGATACAGTTTGAACTCACCTTTCACAAGTGATTTTAAATATTCTAATAAAAGGTGCATGGAAAGCACTTTTCTTCCCCTCCTGAAACCTCAGAAGAGGAGGGTGGAAGCAGATTCCCACCCCACCACCCCATAAAAGCTCCAGGACTCAGAGTTTCATCACCAGTTGAGTCCCAAAGACTTGGGTATTTCCTCTTCACTCAAATCCCCTCTTTCTCCATTTTCTCCATCTCTCTCCAGGCCATTTGAGCTCCTGACCAGCCCCCAGCCAGCCCCCCAGTGAAGGCAGCTCCCAGCACAGCCAAGGGTGGTGCTGGGGGTTCCCCAGGCGACTCCATCCCCTGCCAGAGAAGAAAGGCACTAATGCTGGGGAGGGGAAATACCCAGTTCCAACCCCCCCTCCCAGAACAGCTCCCTGGGAGCTCATCAGGATGCTTTGGGCAGGGAACAGCAAATCCTGTGGCCAGGACCCTGCTGGAGACCCAGCCCTGCAGCTGAGCCTCTGGCACATCCAGCCCTGTGCAAGCCCAGATGATTTACAGAACAGCTCTCAGGTTTTGTTACTCCAACAGTTTCTTTTGACCCTGAAGAACGATGCTTAACCCAGACAGTGCATTCCACCAGGAGGATGATAAATGGTTCATCTGCAGTTTACTGGTGCCCAGCTCAGAGCCCCTGAGGAGCCCAGGGGATTCTCTGGGGCCACTTTGGAAATCAGGATCAGATTTACTTCTAAAGGAGAGGGTGTGATCTTTAATGCCATGATCCTTGTGCCATGATCCTTGTGCCATGATCTTTAATGTCATGATCTTTAATGCCATGATCCTTGTGCCATGATCTTTAATGCCATGATCTTTAATGTCATGATCTTTATGCCATGATCTTTAATGCCATGATCTTTATGCCATGATCTTTAATGCCATGATCCTTATGTCATGCAAGTAAGTGCCACATGACCCAGGGAATGGCAGAGACCCTGCAGAAGTGTCAGAAGTCACTTTCACATCCTGGCAAGGTCATATCAAGCTTGTCCTTAGCCCCTAACCACCAGGGCCAAGGATTTCTTTATTCTGGAGTTTATATTCCCAAGGAGTGAAACTCTGAAACCCAGAGTGGTTCACGGAGACCCCAACACTGCCATGACCATCAGCCACCACATCCTGAGGTCACTGAGCTCTCAGCATTTCTTGTGTGGCTGTGTTGCTGGTTTTGCTTTGGGATTTCATGTTTTTCACCTCCTACACACCTGCACCCAGGAGCTGCTGCTCCCAGGATCTCCCAGCATGGATCACAACCACCTTACACCAAGTTCTCCCAAGCAGGTGGAGCCAGCACCTCTGTTCTGCATTTCCTCTACCCAGGCTTCATCACTCCAACATCCCACACCCAAAGATAATCTGCCCATTTCCCTGGGGGCTATTTCTGACAATTTAAAGCAGCAGCAATCCAGTTTTTCCATAAGCTCTGAAAAGAAAGCATTATTCTCACTCTGGCTGTGCTAAAGAAAAGATACTGCTATTTAACATGCAGGCATGGCTCCTTTGTTCCCTTTTAATCACAGTGATTATGACGGTGCTGAAGAACACCGAGGGCTCTGTTGTGCTGCACTCTGAGCAAATCCAGAGCATCAGACAGTCCCTGCCCCAGAGGTTTATCACCTCAGCCCATAAGAATGATGTAAAGTCTGCGAGGGGAATCATAGCTCAGCAAAATTGGCTAACAAAATACAAGCAATAACGAGTTTTATTCATAATGGCTCTGTTTAGAAGATGAAAAGCCACAGCAAAAGCCAAGTCAGGGAAAACAGGAGGTGGCAGAAGGTGAAAAAGGCAGTAAGAGCACAGAAGGGCTAAGTTACTTTCTGATACCCCTTATGAAATCTGGTTTTCACCTAAGACATTACAATTAATAAAATCAAAGCACTACACTTACACAGCCCCTAATGGGTGCCGTGGTTTCCTCGCCCAGCAAGCTCTCCAGGATCACTTGGTTTGAGATCAGCTGCACAGTGCTGCTCAGCTCCTCCTTTTGGGGCACAACCTCTGCCAGCCACAGGTGTAAGTGTGGAATGGTCCCAAACTGAAGGTTTTGCTCCCTTCAGTGCTGTGCGTGAACACCCCCAGACCCACAGCAACCCCCCCTCCCAGAGCAGGACAGAACTGAAGCCACAGCTCCCAGTGAATTCACAGCTCTGGGTGATTTCCAATCAGTTTTCCCCAAAACTTCTCTGCCTGCAGTGACACAGCAGCAGACTGCAGCAGTTATTGCACAAATCACACTTTTTTTTCTTTTTTTTTTTCTTTTTTTGTCCTTTTACCTGATTTCCTCCCATGCCATGGCAGTTGAAGATTCCCACTTTCTCATTCTCCTTGCGGCCCATGTTGTCCAAACACTGGTTGGTTTCAACGTTCCTGATCTGTAGAAAGAAAAAGATTAAATGTTCCTCGAAAGAAAAAAAAAAAAAAAAAAAAAAAAAAAAAAGTCAGATTTGTGCAGAAAAAATTACGTCACTGTGGGGGAAAGTACATTATCCCTGCATTCAGCTACATGAATGGATTTTAACTTGCAGCTTGTAGATGTGTCACACTCCCAAAAGAAAATGAAAATCATTACAGAGAATATAATGAGGTTTTTAAATTACATTTAAAGTTTAAGGATGAAAAAGAAAAATCTCACTCAATGCCCTGTGCTGTTTTGTTTAACAAATACGAAAAAAAAACCACAAAAAACCAAAAAACCAAAACCAAAAACCAAACCAAACCAAAACAAAAACAAACAAACAAACAAAAAAAAAACAAACCAAACACTTTGACTCCTAAACAGTGGAAAGCCAACGTGCTGCCCAGGCTGGGCACTGCTGCTGCCCCAGGAGGGATCACCAGAGCCTGAGCAGCCCCTGGGAGCAGCTCCCCCAACCACAGCTTTTCCCAAAGTTCTGGAGCAAAACCTCCTCCTCAGACCCCACCTGTCCCCAGAGGAGAACAAATCCCCCCCTGGACATCAGAGGAGAAGAACACAGATGTTCAGCCAGGGGAATCAAATCCCTGCAGCTCCATCTGAGAGGAGGAGCAGGAGGAGCCCCAGTGCCCCCCAGTGCCCCCCAAAGCTCTGCTGGGTCCCAGTCCCCCCTGCTGGGTGCCTGCAGCCTGCACCAGCCCCAGCAGGGACATTCAGAGCCTTTTTTCCCAACCCTTCTCAGTTATCTGCCAGCACAGTTCTCCTCTTCCCCTCCTCCTCCTCCTCACCCTCAGCACCACGGGAGCTTTTTTTTTTTCTCCCTTCCTTACCAGTGTGTCCAAAGCCAAATCCACCTCCGGCTCACACTCACAGAACTGTGGAATCCCAGGCTTAAGGGACCTTAAAGCCCATCCAGTGCCCCCCCAGGGACCCCTCCCACAGCCCAGGGTGCTCCCAGCCCCATCCAACCTTCAACACTGCCAGGGACGGGGCAGCCACAGCTTCTGGGGGCAACCTGGGGCTCAGCACCCTCACACCAAAGNTTTGGTAACAGCAAAGCCTCAGCCCCACGCCTCGGGCTGCCACTGCTCCTCGTTTTAAAAGATGGATTTTCAGGGGGGAACAGAGGCGTTCAGCACAGCCCTGCCCTAGGGAAGCACAAGAAGGACAAACAGGCTGCAGAGGAGGCACAGGAGCCTTTTTTTGCTCCTCTTCTCCAGCACCACCAACAATCGGGCTACGGGTTTGCATTTTAGGAGGAACCCCGAATATACCACCCCTCGACGGCCACAGCCTATTTTCCTCAATAGGGCTCCAAGACTCCAAACGCTTGGGACTGGACAAAAGATGCAAAGAATGACCACTGAAAACTTCGGCTGGCCCTAACCCTCACATGCCACCCTACCCACAGCACCACCAACAATCGAGCTACGGGTTTGCATTTTAGGAGGAACCCTGAAAATACCACCCCTGGATGGCCCCAGCCCATTTTCCTCAATTGGGCTCCCAGACTCAAAACGCTTGGAACTGGACAAAAGATGCAAAGAGTGAGCACTGAAAACTATGGCTGGCCCTAACCCTCACATGCCACCCTACCCACAGCACCACCAACAATCGGGCTACGGGTTTGCATTTTAGGAGGAACCCCGAATATACCACCCCTGGACGGCCACAGCCCATTTTCCTCAATAGGGCTCCCAGACTCCGAACGCTTGGGACTGGACAAAAGATGCAAAGACTGACCACTGAAAACTTTGGCTGGCCCTAACCCTCACATGCCACCCTACCCACAGCACCACCAACAATCGGGCTACGGGTTT
>JAAWXA010000020.1:1053033-1083897 GCA_038090715.1 Florisuga fusca
AGAAATCCTTTGGTGTGAGGGGGCAACCTGGGGCTCAGCACCCTCACACCAAAGGATTTCTCCCTCAGATCTCCTCTCCATCTCCCCTCTCACATCTTAAAACCCTTCCTCCTCATCCCATCCCTCCAGGCCCTTGTCCCAAGTCCCTCCCCAGCTTTCCTGCAGCCCCTTCAGGCACTGGAAGGTGCTCTGAGGTCTCCCTGGAACCTTCGCTTCTCCAGGCTGAACACCCCCAATTCCCATCCTGACTCCAGCCCTCTCAGAAGCTCCATGCCCCCCTCTGGACCCTCTCCAACACATCCTCACACAAAACTTGTGAAAGCTGGGGGTGGCTCAGCTGATGGGCTGAGCTCAGGTGCCAATCCCAGCCTTTTATCTTACATCACCTGAGTTTCAAGCATCTCCACTAGAAAGGTAATTTTTTTTTTTTTTCTGCAGTCCCCTGAGACATTAAATCACTGAAATGAAAAGTGACTTTAAAACTCCCCTACTATTATTATATTTTGGGTTTACAAAGCAATTCTTGGCCTGCACTGGCTTTGTGTTCATCTTCAGTGTTATGTGATTAAAATGTAAGAATATTCAGGATTTACCCCCTCTTGCACATTCATTGACCATTCTGAGTCCCGGTTTCATCCACCTAGGAAATTCAGACCTGATAGAATCACTGTATATATGTTCTAACAGGAAAATGTAGTTGTGAATGAAGGCTTGGCAACCTTCAGGACCTGCCTATTAAATGCACAGTGAATAAACTTAACCAGCTCCTTGAGAACCTCAGTTCCATACAGCTCCACGGTTTGGGAAATTTCATTTTAGAATCACACAGTTCATTTATAACAGCAGCAGACGTGTATAAATTAGGTGTGCAACAGCCAAACAAAATCCAAATTAAAAGGTAATTCAATCCTGATCATTATTTCTAACATGCTGGGCCATGCAAGTCAACATTGTTCAAATCCAAGACAGGGCTGCAGGCTCCTGCAGGGGGCTGGAAGCAACTTAAGGATGATTATCCCAAATCTGCTCTTTTTAAACACTGTTTCTACTAGGAAAGCACAAAATACACACTCTCACAACGCAATCTGAGGCCCAATGTTCAGCCCTCGTGGCTTTTGGGTTGCACTGCATTAGGGAAGGATTTACTCAGATTTATTCTTCAAGCAGGCAGCAAACCCACATCCCCCACCAAGGGGGACCCCTGGCCCCAGCTGCACTGACAGGGCAGACAAGACCAAACCTCTGCTGGAAAAGAGGAAAGTGTCTGAGAAATGCACTCAGGAGGTTTTAAAACCTGTCCATTGCTGCTGCTGATGGCACCTGAGGCTTTGGGTCTAAACATCCACTTCCCTGCTCCACCCAGCAGGCAGCAGCTGTAATAGGCAAGTATGAGTTTTAATTCATAGATCCTGCCTGAACTCCTGTTCCCATGGAAACCAAGGCAAGTGTTGGTAAAAATAAGGTGTTTTAATAACTATTTTATTACTTTCTCATACTTTTATTTTCCAGTCCGACAATATTGTACAAAACCTTATTACTTGACACTTGTTAGATGAGTTCTTCCCTTGCTGTAAAATCATGTTTCACTTTATTTTGTCACAGTTAAATGGGAAACCCTGCTGAGGCTTTTATTTTCTACTACAATTGCAAGTTTCAGTAGTAAATGACTCTCCTGGATGTAAAAAAGCCATTTTCTCCTTTGATTGCTCCTCTAGCTGTAGCTATCTTCAAATCAAACCATTCAGCAGCTCTGAAGAGTCAGCTGCAGCACAACTCAACAGATTATTTTGGAGAATGAATTATCTGAATGTTAAAGAGGTTTCAGCTTTTGGTAGCACCAGCCCCATCAGATCACCGGGCATGGCTCTGATCCTGGCTGGAAAACACAGCACCAAGGAAAGCTTTTCCTGCTCTAGGTGTCGGGGATGCTGGGAAGTTTCCTGCCTGTTGTTTGGTAACAGCAAAGCCTCAGCCCCACGCCTCGGGCTGCCACTGCTCCTCGTTTTAAAAGATGGATTTTCAGGGGGGAACACAGGCGTTCAGCACAGCCCTGCCCTAGGGAAGCACAGGAAGGACAAACAGGCTGCAGAGGAGGCACAGGAGCCTTTTTTTGCTCCTCTTCTCCAGCACCACCCCAGCCTCATACCTCGCCGAGTGAGAAGTAGCGCCGGGGGATCTGGGAGTCGGGGTAGATGTTCTCCAGGTACCAGGAGAAGGGTTTGCACTTCAGGTTTTCTCTCAGGGCTTTTCTGATGGACACGTCGCCATAATCCACCTTCACAACTCCTGGAAGTGTTGAGAGGGGAGGTGAGCAAAGCACAGCTTCTGGGAAACAGCAAAGCACAAAGCACAGCCCCGGGGTCTCAGGTTTGTCAGTGCCCACAAGCATTCGTTTAGCAAACGCAGAACCATCAAACTCTTTGATCTCTCCTTATTCCAAAACACACCAGAGAAGTAAACCACTGACATTCTTACAAACCATTTTTTCCCCAAGCATCCCCTGGTGTCTTCCAGCACTCTGTTCCGAGGGCAGTAGCCTGGCCAAGGCACAGCTATTTACTGATCTCCCCTTTAGTGATCTGACCAGACAGAACCTGTGCTTCATCCTGAGAAACCCCGTTGCTCCTGAGGGGAGAAGATGTCACATCATGTCACAGTTAACTTGTCACAGTCAGGCATGGTGCGGGGGCCACGCATCAGAAATAAGGTCACGAAGAGGAAAAAAAATAGAACTATCATCAAGGAGTGAGGAAATCAGTTATACACCCCCTGTACAGTGTATTCTGATCTAAATTACAAGAATATACAGCGCTGAGGACAGCTAGGCAAGAAATTTATTTGCCTTCTCCATAGTTCCTTGGAGAGAAATCCATCACACAGGGAAGCAATGTCAGAGACTCGATGTAGGGCCAAAGAGAGGAGGACAACAGATATTCAGCTCCTGAACTTTCCATATGGAGAAAGTACAACAGGAAAATGCCATTTCCATTTTCCACTCTCTCGTCAAGCTGACTTTTGCAGGTGGCTTTAAAATAATACGAGTTTAAAATAATATTGACTCAGTAGCCAGCAACAGCCTTTTCAGTACTGAGCTACTGCAGGAAGGAACACAGCATCACAGAGAGGAACAGAAAGCCAGTCTTGGGGTGCTTGGACAATTTCAAGTAGTAAGAAAGATAACAAAAAAAGAAAAAGCAAAAAAAAACCCAACAAAAAACAAACCAGCAAAACAATATCCTTTGTAGGCTAATTTAATCTAATTTCAGACAGGAGCTGTCACACAAAGAAAGAGTGGAAGGCAAAGCACCAGTAACTGCCAGCACTCAGCTGAAAGCCTCTCCCAGATTTATAGCTCTATCATCCTCTGCTTTCCCTTACTTATGGGATCTTACTTTGAAATGATCCCAGAGGTGAGGCTCCAAGGATATCAGCCCCTTTTGCTGGGAAATCACACCTAAAAGCACAAGGCAATAATGGGACCTAAAGAAATTCTGTACACAGCAGTGAAACTATTCCAGACTGTTAACAAAGCTTTTGGATAACCAGGTTTATCCACACTGCCAACCCTTCCCTGGGCACCTCCTTGACAAATTCTCTCTAGGTATCATTGTGCCATTTAGGACATGATGTAATTCTAGATAATCATCTAAAATACTCCACAAAAGTCAAGCAAGGTGAGTGAGAGCACCCCCAGGGGCTGCAGGGACTCGGGTGAGCACGTGGCACTGGGGGAGATGGGCTGCAAAGGACAGACAGGAGGGACAGGGGCTTGATTTTAGAAAAAAAACCCACAAACCTAAAAATAATGTTGGGCAGAGGCGGTGTGGGGGGTCTGTGATTGTTGCCTCTTCTGGACGTGCACTGCTGCTATTACCTGTGCTACTCAATCCTGACCCATAGTTAAGCTCCTCTTCCTCACGGGAAGGCACTGGAAGCAGAAGGAGCAAAGCAATATCTGTGTTTTGTAGTGCCTGGTACTGGGGGCTCTGATGCTCCTGAAACTGAGGAAAAAGGGGATTACCACTGTTACAGGCTGGGATGGCAAAGCCACAGCCTTCCTCCCCTGGCACCCACCCCCTGTGCTGGCTGAGTGACAAAGCCAGGGGGGCTGTCTCCCAGTGAAGATACCTGAGGAGTCAGCAGACACTTTCTTTCTCTTTTGCTTTTTGCAGGGATTTCTATTTCCAGGCTTGGTCCAGCCCTGCAGTTGCTGGAATAGGAAGCAATAAACAAACAAGCAGAGACAAGCTAACCTGGCTCAAGCTCACACTGGAGTTTTACACATCAAACAAACTTCAGCAAACTAAATTCGAGTTCTGCATTTCAGTAAAACTTCACCACAGAGATGGGGAGTGTTGGGTGGGCAGCTTTACCCCAAGGCTCTTCAGGTCTTGGGATGCCCCTGGAGCTGCTGAGCCCCCAGTGAGGGGCTGAGCACCCACCCCCTGCCAGCCTGGCTGTCCCCTCCCTCCCCACAGCCTCCTGCCACACGCTGATGATGCTCCCTGGGCAGGCTCGCCTTTCCCAGAGCCCTTCTTGCATCTCCACCCTCCCCTGGCACAACCCAGGCTGGCCTGTTTTGGCACCATTTGGTGCTGCCATGGCACGTGGTGATGCCAGCACAACCTCCTGCTTCATCTGCCAGCAAGGACCTCATTGGCATGGACCTCCAGGAAACCTTCATCTTCCCTCCTGCTCCATTTGCAACCACGCTCCTGTGAATCAATCCCTATTTATTGCCTCTGCTTGCTAAATAATCGATGGGACTCAGAGGAAATATAAAAATAGTTAATGACTAATAGGGCTGCTGACACTTAAATAAGAAAACATAAGTAAAATGTCCTCGGGTGTAAAGAAGAAACGAAATGAAACACCACAAGGAGCAACAGAAAGTGCAGCGTGGAAAAGAATGGATTAAAAATATCCCAGGGAAGAAGCAGATTGTTTTACAGAGCAGCAGATGTGGTTCCAGTAGAACAAATTAAATGGCTGCAGCATTGCATCACACCTGCATTTCTCCTAATGGGCATGTCCTACAAACTGGCACCCAAGGACATCATTTCCAAACTGGCTCAATGAAGCATTTCTGCAGGAAGAACAAGGAGCTAATTCATGATGATCACGATGACAAAAAAATTTCACCCAGAATGAAACAGAAGTTGCAGAACTGAGAATAGTTTTCTTTATGTAAGAAGAGCACTTTGAAAACTCAATCCAAATCAGGCTTCTGCTGCCCTTTGCAGCCTGGAAAAGCCCAAAGCCCCCCCCTTGTTTCATTGAACTGCTGTTCCAGGGGGCTGAAAGGGAGAGCAGCATGCCCAGGGAGCAGGCACATCCCCTGCAGCTCAGCCCCCAGACCCCACATTGTGCTTAATTATTAGAATTATTATTATTATTATTATTAAAATTATTATTAGAATTATTAAAGAATTAAAGATGACCAAGTGCTAGATGGAAAATGAGTCTGCAGCATCAGGATGCCCAGTTTGCCACACACCACTCAGGGGGAACACTGGCTCATTAAATGTTGGAAAAAGACTTTTGTATCAACAGGTGCCTGGGAGGATGCTGCTGCCCACCAGACTCTGCTGCCCTCTCCAGCAAGGGTCTGGAAAATTCAGAAAATCCTACATGTAATGCTGCACCCTTCTAGAATCCAGGGATTTGTAGGGATGTCTGGTTTAGAGACAGACATACTCATTGGAAACACATGCATGAACTCCTTTACAAGTCTTATTATATTGCCAAAACCCTTGGGTGACTCATGAAGAAGTAAAACAAACCAAAAAAGTGCTAACTAAAAGAAAACACACCAAACCAGAACCCAACCCACCGCCCTCCTCTGCCTGAGAAGCTCTGACATCAGTTCATGAGTGACTTGAGACAAATATAGGTGGTGGTTTTATAATACACAACAGGGTTTGGAGTGAAGGTTCTGAGCTTTTCATGGGAAAACATCAGCTGTACATGTTGGAGAAAATATGCTGACAATTTAGAACATAAAAAAAATCTTATCACTCCAGAAAATGAGTCAATATTGTCAATATTCCTGCAAATAAAGCACTGCACAACAGCATGCTGCACTTTGAAGCTTATTCTGTAGCAAAAGATTAAGACCTTAAATGTTGTTTTACCCTGGAAACATGCCTGTAATGTATAATACCTACACACACATATCTGGGAGCAAAAGACCAAGGCTAATTTACTGTTATGTTGCCAATTTTGTCCAGGCACTAAAGCAAAAAGCAAAAAAAAAAAAAAAATCAATTCTACTGAAATAGATATCAATGGGAACACTATCATGGGTGAAATTAATCCTGCATTAAGATGTTTCCCCAGCCCATCTCTCAGGAAGGCTTTGGGGAGAAGCCAGGGTTGAAAAGCAGCCCCTGCCTTATGCCTGGAACACCCAGCACCAAGGAGCAAAAATCAAGTAGGAAAATTATTGAGGCACTAGAGGAATTTTGACTGTGAACACCACAAAATCCTGCTACATTGCAGCTCTTTGGAATAAAAAAGAAATCAGACAATTGCATGTTCCTGGGAAATTCAGTCTTTTTTATTCTCCTGCAGGAGAACCTCTGCTGCTGGGTCTGCAGCAGCTGATTTACTATAGAAGAACATGCGTGGAAAAAATGTGGTTTTACCCACCCCTTTCATAAAGGGCATCACATCCACGCTGGTTTCAAATGTAAACATCTGCTTTCTCTTGGCATGGAGTGCCAGAAGCCCACTTTTGTCCAGCTGGTATTTCAGTCTCAGGCTCAGTAAGCAGGAGAGCACCAGTCCTCCTCCTACCTTTGTATCCCATCTAACCAAAGTTTTCTTCCTGCTCTTCCCCATCAGCTGGAAATGCACACAGCCATTAGAGATTTGGCACATGCCCCACAGGGGATATTGTCAGGGAAAAATAATCTCAGGCAATCCTGGCAATGAGCTGCCAACCCACTCTTTACACTCCATTTTATTACAAATTTAATAAAACCTTCTTTGCAAATATCAGTGCTGTAAATGGCACAAAAACCAGGAACCTGATCCATCATGGTTCCTGTCTCTTAATTACACAGGAGCACCTCTCTGTTTGGGCACCTGCAAATGTCATCTTTCTCCCTTAAAAACCCCTGGGCTATAGACAAAAGAGGGATCACCTCTAGGAGGAAGGTTTCCAGCTGCCTTTTAACTGCAGCTTTAGGTCAGGGCAGGGCGAATGAGCCAAGACCTTTACAACAGCTACAACACAGGAAAACCCAGATTCTCACACCTCTTCTTGGAAGCACCTTCACATTCAATCAAGCAAGCATTCTTTCCTCCCTCTTTTTTTTTCTTTTTTTTTTTCCCCTCCTTTTTTTTTTCCTTTTTCCCCCCCTTTTTTTTCCTTTTTTTTTTTTTCCCCAGCCCAAGGGTGGCCACACACATTTCACTGCAGGATCCAGGATCAGACCACCACAGGTTAAATGAACTTGTTTTGGAATTAGTGCCCTCCCAGCCCTGGCAGTCCTCTTGTGCTAAAACACTAGATGGAGAAGGGGAGAGTGAAAATGTTTATCAAGAGCTCTTACTTCCTAAATTGATAGAGTCATTATCAACCTAATTATACAATTACACTTGAAAGGAGGTTTGCACATCAGCTGCTGAGTAAACCTAAATATTACACAGGCACTTACCTTGTAATCCCAAATTAAAACTCTAAATACTATACTTAAATTCTCAGTAATTCTTCAACTGAAGTGCTCAAAAAATAACGTCACTTTGCATCTTAGTTTTGACTTTAACAGAGGAGGCAGGAGATGGGAACTGAATACTGATTATTAGGAAGATAAAGCAGTTCAGGAAGGCACTCAGCATCCAGAGCAGTGGAACTGCTGTGTGCATTGCCCTTTTCAGCTGACTCTGCAAAGGCAGGCCCGTTCCAAGCGTGTAATTATTTCCATCCAGTGATTAGACACAGGATTTGAATGCATGACTTGACATTACTGCCCAGAGTTTGGGATATGCAGGCGGAGGGGGATGAGATGGGACGGAGCATCCTGGGAGGGAAGGGACAGCAAGAGTGTGCAGGGGGCAGGTCCCTGCAGAGCCACCTGGGCACACACAGCAGGGCTGGAAACCATCAAATGAAACCCAGGGTTCTGCAGGTGAGCCTGGGGACAGTCACACAACCATCTAGGCTGGAAAAGCCCTTCCAGGTCAGCGAGCCCAACCGCGTGGCAAAGCGCTGCCTGGGTGGGGGGGAGCCCTGCACTGCTGTCCCCATCCCTGACAATGGGAATTTCATGGCCAACAGGGACACTGACAGAAAGCTGACTCCTAAACATCCCACCAGAGATCAGCTGGCAGTAGCCCCACGGGTTTTTTTAAACGGAGATGCCAATGGCAGACTGAGAGGGAGGGAAGGAGAGTTGCAAACAGAGGAGTGCAGAAGGCATCCCGAGGGAGGCAGGGAAGAATACTTCTTGGACTCAGAAAATGGGGAGGATTTGTACAGCTTGGAGGAGGGGAGTGTGTGTCCCCCACCCCCAGCTCAGTCCCCTGGCACCACTGCAACCTCAGCACCCAGAGAAGCTGCTGAGCACCACTGATGTCTGCTGACACACGGGGAAGATACGGCAGCTCCTCCTTCTTTTCAGAACAAATTCCCCTATTTCCATTCTTTCCTAAGGAAGGGACCTCCTTTGATCCCATTTGAGCTGTATTCAGCATTTCTGAGATGTTTTTAAACTCTCCTGAATTATTTGGCTCTTCTGCTTTCAGGCTGCAGCCACGCTGCAGGCTCCTGGTTAGGCTCCTGCCAAGTAAAATTCAAAGCTCCTTGTCAGATGCAATATTTATACTAAAACTGAAAGGTAAGTGTTCCTTACTAGTATTTCCTTTTTTAAAATGTATGGGCTCTTGGGGTTTTGTTTTGGTTTGGTTTTCATTCTAGGTGGGATATTTTAAAGCTCTGGTCCCCAGCTCAGCTGAGCATGTGGCATGAAGCAACCCCCAGGATGGCCAAATGCAAAGGCAGCAGAAACAAGATTTTATTCTTACCCACACACAGCTTCTTCAAAGACAAGGGGAGCCATTTTAAAGGTCTAAAGACTACAAAAAATTTCAGATGGGCTCCTCTTCAGTGGAGTTATATTTTTTGCAAGCAGACAGACCCAAGAAAGCAATCTGTAACTCAACTGATCAAGAATTTCACATAAAAATATAATTACTAGGTGTGCACCCTAATTATGAAGAGAAAAATTTAACACAATGCCACTCTGAACAACCATTGGCTCCTCTCTCTCTTAGGACATCATCTAAGAAAATCAAATTAATCAGGGCCCAGAGGAGATCTGGGTAGATGAGCGTGTGCTGATAGATAATAACTTCAGAGACCTAATTACTGAACTGCAACTTTCTTTGTTCTCTCACAGAACTATCTAGAGATCTGCATTTTCCAGATAAACAAACTAAGAGAAATGCATGCCAGACAGAGGGATAAAAAAACAGTTTAGTAATACTGGGAACAATTTCTGACGTTTAGAAATAGCCTAGTAAAGAAAATTAAATCTACTATTTCTTGTGCATTTTTATTGGGATTCTTTTTTTAGTTAAAATGAACTTCATTTTCTAAAAGCCCTAAGTACCTTTTCTCCTCTGTTGGCTTCTTAATCCTGAGGAACAACCTCATCATATTTCATTCACCAACTGATACAGTAAATTCACAAATAACTTCAAAGTGACCAGAAAATACAAAGGACACCTGTACTGAAATTCCTCCCAGTGACTGGAGGAGCAAAAGACGTGAAGTTTAGAAGGAGGCAAAGCTCATCCTGCCAACACCACTGCTGCCCTGCCTTCACCTCCTGTTTCAGTAACACTGTCCTCACAGGTTCTCTGAGTTTTGTGCAAAGCTGTAAATGTGTAACTGTGCAAAGAATCCCAGAAGGGTTTGGGTTGGAAAAGACCTTTTGGATCACCCAGTCCAACCCTGTCCCCAGCAGTGCCAAGGCCACCAGCATCCCATGTCCCTCAGGACCACATCTCCAGGGACTGGAAGGCTGGGAAGCCCCTGGCTGGCAGCGTGCTGAGGAGAGGTTTGGCAGGACAGGCTCCCAGCTCTGCTCCGGAATGCAAACGGGCCCTGGCAACAACTGCTCTGCCCAGAGGCACACAGGCTGGCTTCCCCCCACAGACACCCCCTGCTGAAACTGCTGGCACCAAGGCAGCTGTAATGGCAGCAGCTACACTGCCTTGCCAGAGGGATTTCAGAGGCTTCTCTCTAAAGCAACTGGAAGCTTCCCAAACCTCCAGCACAGGCATTTTCTGCCCAGCTTAACCACAGGATACTGACCAGTTAAGAAGATGCCACATCAGTATCCACCACTCTTCCAAACCCAGACAGCATTCATCATCGACCCATCAACCCACCCATAAATCCACCCATCCATCCACCCATCCATCCATCCATCCACCCATCCATCCATCCATCCATCCACCCATCCATCCATCCATCCATCCACCCATCCATCCCTCCATCCATCCATCCACTCATCCATCCATCCATCCACTCATCCACTCATCCACCCATCCATCCATCCATCCACTCATCCACCCATCCATCCACCCATCCATCCATCCATCCACTCATCCACCCATCCATCCATCCATCCATCCATCCACCCATCCCCTAGACAGAAGTTGCCCACACACCAATAACACCCTAATCTGCTGCACTGGAGGTCTGACACCAAACCAGAGAAGGAGCAGAGAAGGGGAAGTCCAGAGTGAGAAGACTGCTCCAGGTTTTGTAGAGGTGCTGGAGAAATAGTCCAGCTGGCTGAAGGTTACATCAGATATATTTTTCAATGACCATATTTTGTTTCTACATCTGAACTTAACCTCTTGCTCAGCACTGAATTCCTCCTTGCAGTAACTCAGAAGACCTCAGTAGAAATTCTGTATACAAAAAAGGAAAAAAAAAAAAACCCAGACCACTGAAAATCAAGGTCCATGAGGAGTCCTGCTGGAACCACAGGGCTTAGAAGATCCCAAAACATAAAAAGCAATGGAAGAGAGAACAGCATGGCCCATTTGGGAGTACTGGGCTATGAACACATTTATAGGAAACTATCCAGAAATAATGTCACCTGCCAGACACCTGAAACTGGAACGTCCCCAGTACTCCCCCTGCCTGTCACTCTGCTGGGCACCTGGAAATGCACTTTGCTAAAATCTCCTTAAATTGCATCCTAGTTCAACCAGCCCACAGTGTGGTGCTTTCCCAGCCTGAGCTCACCTAAGTGCTCCAAAGCAAGGAACTCCTCATCCAGCCAGAACAAGCNAGACAGCTTCTCTCTAAAGCAACTGGAAGCTTCCCAAACCTCCAGCACAGGCATTTTCTGCCCAGCTTAACCACAGGATGCTGACCAGTTAAGAAGATGCCACATCAGTATCCACCACTCTTCCAAACCCAGACAGCATTCATCATCGACCCATCAACCCACCCATAAATCCACCCATCCATCCATCCACCCATCCATCCCTCCATCCATCCATCCATCCATCCACTCATCCACTCATCCACCCATCCATCCATCCATCCACTCATCCACCCATCCATCCACCCATCCATCCATCCATCCACTCATCCACCCATCCATCCATCCATCCATCCATCCACCCATCCCCTAGACAGAAGTTGCCCACACACCAATAACACCCTAATCTGCTGCACTGGAGGTCTGACACCAAACCAGAGAAGGAGCAGAGAAGGGGAAGTCCAGAGTGAGAAGACTGCTCCAGGTTTTGTAGAGGTGCTGGAGAAATAGTCCAGCTGGCTGAAGGTTACATCAGATATATTTTTCAATGACCATATTTTGTTTCTACATCTGAACTTAACCTCTTGCTCAGCACTGAATTCCTCCTTGCAGTAACTCAGAAGACCTCAGTAGAAATTCTGTATACAAAAAAGGAAAAAAAAACAACCCCAGACCACTGAAAATCAAGGTCCATGAGGAGTCCTGCTGGAACCACAGGGCTTAGAAGATCCCAAAACATAAAAAGCAATGGAAGAGAGAACAAGAGGGGGAAAAAAATCCTGATCCAGGATTTGGAATGTTGCATTTCAGAATCTGAAAATTAAAGCCTGGCCCATTTGGGAGTACTGGGCTATGAACACATTTATAGGAAACTATCCAGAAGTAATGTCACCTGCCAGACACCTGAAACTGGAACGTCCCCAGTACTCCCCCTGCCTGTCACTCTGCTGGGCACCTGGAAATGCACTTTGCTAAAATCTCCTTAAATTGCATCCTAGTTCAACCAGCCCACAGTGTGGTGCTTTCCCAGCCTGAGCTCACCTAAGTGCTCCAAAGCAAGGAACTCCCAATCCAGCCAGAACAAGCCTGGGTGGCAGGGCAGGCTGTGAGCAGGGAGTGGAACGTCCCCACCACCCCTGGGGTCTCAGGCACTGCCAGGGCTGGGGCCTCAGGGGATTTACAAACTGGGCATTTCCAGGGTGAATTATCAGAAACCTATTTAGTTCAACTAAAAAGTTTCAGCAAAGGGGAATGGGTCCTGGGAGGCTGCAGAACAGAACCAGCTCAATAAGGGGGAACTGAAGTGAAGACTGGGTGATCCCATGGGATGTGTGCATGGTGTGCATCTGACTGCATCCTGCTCTGAACTCACTTGTACACCATGTTAGATGTTCAATTATTTTTGCCAACTTTTTTCCTTTCCTCTTGCAGAGAACAGAAACCAATTATGTCCAGAGCAGAGAGCCAAATCTTCTGTCTACTCTGCAAGCTTTAATTGGGTAGATATAATTACTAATTATGAAGGGGCCCAACCCTGCCTGGCTGGCACTAAGTTCAGTTCCCACCTCTGGGAGGTCCCTGCCAGTGTGGTTGGGTTGCTCTCAGGGTGTTTATCCCCTGAGTTGTTACACCCAGCCCCAGTGACACCCCCAGGGCACGTGTACCAGAAGTGACAAGTGACATTCCCATGGCCAGTGATGGGAGTGATGCCCAGCACCAGGGCTTTGGCAGCAGCTCATCCTCGTGGGGACTCAGAAGCAGCACAGAGCATGGAGGAGAGGCAGGATCTGAAGGTACTGATGGCTTCTGGGGACCCTGCTCTGCTCTCCAGCAACCCCACTGCCACCCACGTGAAACCCAGGCTGGAGGGGAGGGATGGTGCTTCAACTCCCTGGCTCGTTCAGCTCTTGCCACCAGTCCTGGAGTCATGAACATTTGCTCTTTTTCCACAGTTTCATCCCTCCCACCAGACCACAAAACCTTTCCTTACAGGCTGGCTCTGGAAGAGAACAGACTGACTTCTTGAGGAGACCAAGTGTTCCTCCTCAGATGCCCCACTGAGCCCTGCCAGGGCACCACAGAGGAAACCCCCCCACACCTCTGTCCCTGTGATGCCATGGTCCCTGCTCAGAGTGGGAGGCAGAGCCCTACAAACCCTTCCCAAAGCACTCGGGGCTGCCCCAAACCTCTGCCTGATGTTGCTCACCAGCCTGCTGATGTTCAGCCTTTGTTTAATCCTTCTGGTTACAGACACAGACACACACGTCTCTATTCAGGGTATACCTAAGGCAGAGCTGTAGAAATATCTTTTTTTATACCACTAAGAAGGCCCCCAAGCTGCACACAGACTTCTTATGCTGCTTTGGACTTTCATCCTTGGCAAAGCTTTTCCAGGGCAGCCTCGGAGTGTTTCACAAGCCCGAGGTGTGAGAGCCATGGAACACGTGGGACAAACTGTGCAGAAACCAAGAGTGTTCTGACTTCACAGCCTGGGATCACCCCTTGGTGACTGAGCTGTCCTGAAACCCTGGAAAGAAAATCAACATGAAAAGGCCAGAGCAGCTCGTGGCAACAAGGAGGGCTGGAGCAGGGGTGAGCTGAGGTGTAACAACAGCAAACTGGGCTGGAGATGGAAGCTGAAACTCACACAGATATAATGCAGTCTGGGGTTTGGCTCTTGGTGACAGGGAAGATTGAAACTGATACTGTTGCTGCAGAATTTGAATGGGGAAAAAAGTTTAAAGATGGAAGAAAGCAAAGATTATCCAAGAGTGCACAACAAAATCCTGACAACAGCTGACACAGGCAGTGGCTGCTCCCTACCCCAGACATTTTAAGTAATAATTTATTAATTCTACAAAAATTAACTGGTTTTCACGCCTGAGAATTGTGTATTCTGGCTTTTGAATTGAAACAATTTAGGGTTTATTAACTATATAATTTCAAGGTGTCAACAATATTGTTCAGAGTAAAAAAGCCCTCCCAGAATAGCTTTCCATTTTATGTATCAACCTATCAACCTTTAGAATCAAAATAACATTATGAAATATATTAACCTTATTTTTTAATTAATTTGAGCCAAATCAAATCAAATAAAACTGCTGGTCCTTATCTGTAGAAAGAAAAGGCTTAGTCCAAACTGCCTGCTCTAAGAGGACTTCTTGAAATCCAGGAGTACTGAAACCCCAGCAAAATATTTACCCATAATACAGCCCTCAGCCCCTGCTGTATGATCAAACAGGAGCATGGTTTTTCTCTCCTGTAATGGTGAGATAAATGGCATCACACTGGAGAGAACTGGGCTGGGCCATGTGTGCTGCCCTGCAATAAAGATGAAAATCACCAGTTAAAAGGAAGAGAAAAGTTTATGTTCAAAAGAGAGTGTTTGTCCTGAGGCTGGGGGGAGAGCAGAGGGATGTGGGGAAGGTATTTCAGGGCACTGAGTCCTCTGCTCCAGAGGCCTCCTGCCCTTCCAGCCACAGCCCAGAGCATCTCTGCTCTCCCTCCTCCTGATGCCTTCTCCAGGGACCTTTGGGGCCCACAAGGCTCACCTGGCCAAATTCTGCACTTCTTACAGAAACGAGTAGTAAATGAAAACTTTCCTAAGGGCTGCAAGCTGCAGCTAAAGGTGCTGAGCAGAAACCTCAGGAACTCCAGGAAGGGGGGAGCCTTAATGTTATTGTTGCCTTGGAAGAGGATAGAGGAGGTTGTGACACAGGGGAAGGACATTCCCTTCAGTTTTGAAAGCACTTTTGCCCTGAGCTCTCAACTTTCAGTACATGCACAGCTCTACACCTACCTGCCTGTGCCTCACCTCTACACCTGCCTTTGTTCAGACAGAAATCAGGGTAATCTCTACATCATTAGAGATCAGGTATTAATTATCATAATTTCAAAACTGATGTACAATACCAGGTTTTATTAACAATAATCTCTTACCTGGGGATATTATGTAGAAGAAGTCCTTGAACTCATCCATCCAGACCTCTGCCAGCCTCCTGTTGTTCTTGTTGATGACGTGGCCCGTGCCCCCAGGGAAGGTGTATGGAGTTGCCTTTCGGAAGACGTGGCCAACGTGTGAGCAGGTGACAATCTCCAGGGAGCCCCCACACTGCCAGATCTGGAACCAACACAGAGAAAACCCTCACTGAGGGAACACACCCTGACCCAGGTCACACAGCACCAGCAGCTGCCTCCAGCTTTGTTNTTTTATACCACTAAGAAGGCCCCCAAGCTGCACACAGACTTCTTATGCTGCTTTGGACTTTCATCCTTGGCAAAGCTTTTCCAGGGCAGCCTCAGAGTGTTTCACAAGCCCGAGGTGTGAGAGCCATGGAACACGTGGTACAAACGGTGCAGAAACCAAGAGTGTTCTGACTTCACAGCCTGGGATCACCCCTTGGTGACTGAGCTGTCCTGAAACCCTGGAAAGAAAATCAACATGAAAAGGCCAGAGCAGCTCGTGGCAACAAGGAGGGCTGGAGCAGGGGTGAGCTGAGGTGTAACAACAGCAAACTGGGCTGGAGATGGAAGCTGAAACTCACACAGATATAATGCAGTCTGGGGTTTGGCTCTTGGTGACAGGGAAGATTGAAACTGATACTGTTGCTGCAGAATTTGAATGGGGAAAAAAGTTTAAAGATGGAAGAAAGCAAAGATTATCCAAGAGTGCACAACAAAATCCTGACAACAGCTGACACAGGCAGTGGCTGCTCCCTACCCCAGACATTTTAAGTAATAATTTATTAATTCTACAAAAATTAACTGGTTTTCACGCCTGAGAATTGTGTATTCTGGCTTTTGAACTGAAACAATTTAGGGTTTATTAACTATATAATTTCAAGGTGTCAACAATATTGTTCAGAGTAAAAAAGCCCTCCCAGAATAGCTTTCCATTTTATGTATCAACCTATCAACCTTTAGAATCAAAATAACATTCTGAAATATATTAACCTTATTTTTTAATTAATTTGAGCCAAATCAAATCAAATAAAACTGCTGGTCCTTATCTGTAGAAAGAAAAGGCTTAGTCCAAACTGCCTGCTCTAAGAGGACTTCTTGAAATCCAGGAGTACTGAAACCCCAGCAAAATATTTACCCATAATACAGCCCTCAGCCCCTGCTGTATGATCAAACAGGAGCATGGTTTTTCTCTCCTGTAATGGTGAGATAAATGGCATCACACTGGGGAGAACTGGGCTGGGCCATGTGTGCTGCCCTGTGTTTGTCCTGAGGCTGGGGGGAGAGCAGAGGGATGTGGGGAAGGTATTTCATGGCACTGAGTCCTCTGCTCCAGAGGCCTCCTGCCCTTCCAGCCACAGCCCAGAGCATCTCTGCTCTCCCTCCTCCTGATGCCTTCTCCAGGGACCTTTGGGGCCCACAAGGCTCACCTGGCCAAATTCTGCACTTCTTACAGAAACGAGCAGTAAATGAAAACTTTCCTAAGGGCTGCAAGCTGCAGCTAAAGGTGCTGAGCAGAAACCTCAGGAACTCCAGGAAGGGGGGAGCCTTAATGTTATTGTTGCCTTGGAAGAGGATAGAGGAGGTTGTGGCACAGGGGAAGGACATTCCCTTCAGTTTTGAAAGCACTTTTGCCCTGAGCTCTCAACTTTCAGTACATGCACAGCTCTACACCTACCTGCCTGTGCCTCACCTCTACACCTGCCTTTGTTCAGACAGAAATCAGGGTAATCTCTACATCATTAGAGATCAGGTATTAATTATCATAATTTCAAAACTGATGTACAATACCAGGTTTTATTAACAATAATCTCTTACCTGGGGATATTATGTAGAAGAAGTCCTTGAACTCATCCATCCAGACCTCTGCCAGCCTCCTGTTGTTCTTGTTGATGACGTGGCCCGTGCCCCCAGGGAAGGTGTATGGAGTTGCCTTTCGGAAGACGTGGCCAACGTGTGAGCAGGTGACAATCTCCAGGGAGCCCCCACACTGCCAGATCTGGAACCAACACAGAGAAAACCCTCACTGAGGGAACACACCCTGACCCAGGTCACACAGCACCAGCAGCTGCCTCCAGCTTTGTTTCCCCCGGTGACAATGCCACAGGGAATTTCAAGCCAAAGTTTCCTTTAAACCTTTCACTCTTGGTGGCAATGAAATGGCTCAGACTTGCACTGCAACCTGAGAGCTGGGGTGAGAGGCAGCTGGGGCTGTGTCCTTACAGCAAAGACAGACAAACCTCAGCCCCAGAGAGGTGACATTTCAATGAAGGTCACGGATCCCATTGGTGCGTTTGTATTCCCCAGGATTTCAAAATACTAAAGGAAACGGGGAACAATTTTTACTTTGAAATACATACATTTGTATTTTTTCCTCAAAGCAGAACCATGTTGGTGACCATGCCAAGGACAGACACAGTGGATCTTGGCTAGCAGCACAGACAGCAAGAGGAGGCAGCAAGCACAGGTACTCTCAGCACCACAGAAGGGAAACACAGATGCAGAAGGGATGTTTTGTTCTCTGAGTGAACCATGAGCAACTAAAACCAACCCAACCCAACAAGCTTATTGACAAAAAAGAGCATTTGATGAACTTCTCCCAGATACATTGTCCCTTTTCTTCACACTACTGGAGTCAAAATGTAAGTCTGAGTAAGCTCAGTGCCTCCAGTGTGACTGCCCATCATAAGCCCTGGATCCCAGCACCCTGTTGCTAAAGGAAAGAACAATTTTTTTTTTTTCTGCCAGGTCAGCAGAGTCCGGGGGTGACCCCCATCACCTCTCCTGCAGCCTCCCTCCTTGCTGAGCTCTGGGAAGAACTGGAGGAGGAACTGGAGCAGGTCCAGCCCGGCAGGGATGGAGGGTGCCCAGTGGGGCAGATGGAGACTGGCACTGGGTGCTGGCAGGGCTGCAAAGTTTGGGAGCACCCAGCCCCTGGGATTCACTTGGCCTTTTCACAGACATTTTCAGCACCACCAAAAGTATCACCAGCTGCCCAGGGCCTGCTTCAGGTCCATCCCACCCTCTGCTTGAGTGGGCTGCACCTTCCCAGTGCCTCTGGGTGATAAAGCAGAGGTTTGGTTAAAACTGGGTGTGTGAAGCAGTGTCACTGGCACAGCCTGGGAATCAGAGCTCCTCGACACAGACCGAGGTTACCATAGTAACTTAAGGCAGGTTTTATTTAATTAGGGCTAAATCCTCTCCTGTAATTTCATTGCTGCACTCGGGGATGTACACCAATGGCAGCAGCAAAATATTCTGCAGAGCAGCACCTCGGGGTCTGCAGCTCAGCAAGAGCCCCTGGTGCAGGTGATGGGTGCCAAGGGACACGTGCTGCAGCAGCAGGGAGCAGCCTTTGTGGCCACATCAGCAAAAGGCAAACCTGGCCAGCTGCAGAGCTGATGTGGCCACAAAGCAGCCCCAGAGCAGCTCCTGGGGCAGGAGAGCAACGAGCACCAGGAATTTGGGGGGTACTTGAACCCACAGTCTCTGCCCAAGGACCCCCCCGTGCTGCTCCTGCTCTCCCCCTCCAGCTGCTTTAATTAATGAATATTCATTATTAATCAACCAAAATAAAATCGATAATTATTAATATTAATTCCTTCAAAACCTGGGGTAGGACACTGCATGCACAGAGCTGCATGGAAATGGAGCCCAGGCCTGTGTTTGCCCAGGTAACTCACCCCTTCAGGAATACAGGCATTAAAATGATTTAGAACCACCTTTGATTTCACTGGCATTTTAAAACCATTCCTTTTATTGCTTAAAGTGGTTGCATTAAACTCTGTCTGGTCTCTGGCAGCCCCCAGTCAGGATTTTTCCTTCTTCCATCATTTTTGAACAGAGTCAGCTCAATTTGCCCAAATCCCAGCACACATCCAGCAGCAATATCTAAGATTAATAATAATTTGTAGGCAAATAAAAATAAAACAACTCTGAGGCTTTACTCTTAGACCTTAGAACAAGTAGAAAAAAATACTTCATTTTAGAAAATATTTCTTTACATAAAGGGGTTCTTTTGGTACCTGTGTGTGTTAGTAGATGATGGGGTTAGATTAAACCTCTCACCTATGTCCACAGATCAAAGCTATCATAAAAAAATTCCCCAGAGATTACTGCAGGCAGAAAGGAAGTTCACATGTAAGCACAGTTATGTTAAAGTTAAAAGTCTGCTGCTCAGTCATGTGTAAGGGGGAAAAAAAATCCTGAAAACTCTAATATGAAAAATCTCTATAATAAATTCAAGTAAACCAGTGTATCTTGAGTATTTTCTCCACAGAAATGTAAGAATCCTGACACGCAGAAAGATTAATGCAGTCCAGAAAAATGAAAAATGTTGTATCCTTGTAATGTAAGCAGCCAAATGCATTTGGAATACAACTGGTGAGCCAACTGTGCTCACAGAATTACTTCATGCAGCCACAGAGCTACAGAACATTGCAAAGCAGAGAGTCAGATCTCCAGTCTGCTGGCCAGGTGATTGGGGATTGTGCATACACCAAATTCCCCTCCCCAGCACACAGAATTCATCCCCATGTCCCAGCACAATTCTGCAAATCCTCCTGCCAGCTGGCAGCCTGGCCAGGTGCTGGCTGAGGTGATGGCCCTGATGATGGAGCACTGCTCCTCTGGATCCAAACCCAGGGTCCTGCTGAGGATGTTCCCAGGAAGGTGTTCAGGTGTTTTACTGCACCTCTGCCTGGGCTGGGGTGAGCAGCAAGGCAATGGAGCATCCCTGCTCCTGCTCCCTTCCAACCCAGACCCTCCTGTTATTCTGTAAGACTTCCTACATCAGTAAAACCAGGAGTTCCAGGGAGTGAAACCACCACATTGATCTATCAGACTTCAGAGGAGACCCACGTGGAAACATTTCCCCTCCTGCCCTTCCACAGCTGTCACCAAAGAGCAAACAGCACCTCACTCCTGCCACAAGAACTTGCTTGCTTCCTCTGGCCTTCTTTGGCCTATTTGGATTATTCAAAAACAAGAATCTTTTTTTTTTTTTTTTCCCCTTGATGCAGAGATTATTTTTAATACCCTTTCCAGAGCTGTATGAGCTCCTTGCTGATCACCACCTTTCCAGGGCTTTCTCTGGCTGACAAAATACACTGACAGAACTTGCCAGAAAATTAAAACTCTTTAAGGGATGCTAGAAATAAAAACCACAGTACATGGTGAAGAACAAATGAGGTTTTTATCCCCTAAACAAGACCCTTGAAGCTGTGATCTTGGACCAGCACCACGCTGACCCCCCCCCCATTTGCTGACAGCCACACGCAGGGTAACAGGAGCTCTAGAGAGCTCCTGAGGGCTGCCCCTGATTACTGTCATTTCCCAACCCCAGATTTAGCCTCAGTGTTTTCCTGCCTGCAGTGAGGTATTCCAGAAACCTGCTGGATAGTTGCAGGTTTGTCAGGAGGCTGCTGGAGGAGCACCTGGCACTCCTCACTCCCCATTTGCTGCCCAGGTTTCAGATCAGAGAGGAATTTCAAGGCCTTGGTATTTTATTGATCCAGCCAGCCCTGATGTACTTGACTGGCTGGTTGGTTTTTTTTTTACCCAAATGCCTGAATCCCTGCAGAAATGCTCTAAATGCCAAGGAATGGCATCATTTGGCTGCCTGGCATCTCCATGGCAATCAGGGGGTGCTGGAAGCACGTTGTTTTCATTCTGTTCTTGACACCATGCCCTCATCTTAGGCTCACACGCCCCTTCCTGGCTGGCTAAGTTTCTTGAAATTTAAGTGGGGAAAAAATCTTCTGAAGACATAAAATAATGTTCTCTGATGTGATGCCCCAAAATTCATGCCCCTCCTCTCCTTGCTCCACTCGCCTCAGCATCACGAGTAAAGTAAGAGTAAAGGGAGAGCTGCAGAGTGTGGGGACTGGTGGTATTTGTCCTTCCACCTATTTTGGGATGATGTTTCTAATTTAAAGCTGAAATGAAGACTTCATAACAGCATTCTGACAAAATGTTAAGCCCATTGCTGGCTTACTCACATAAGCACTGAAGAGAATTCAAGCCCAGTTTGAAACAGGACTCAAGCAGCAGTCATTTAGGGAAGGAAAAAAATAAAAAAAAGAAGAAAACCAACCCCCCTAATTATTATTTATATATACATATATAAAATATAAATTATAGAAGTCAGGAAGCAGGACCAGAGAAAGCCCACCAAAGGCTCATCCTGCACTCCACATAACCACAGCCCCCAGATCCTCCCAACCAGGACCCCCAGTGGGTTCCCCTCCCAGGTGCCCAGAGCCAGAGCAGCACAGGATGAAGACAGAAAAACCAACACTAAATTACCAAACTCCTCAGGAAAGGGTTTCAAAATGTATTAGCACTACTCAAGCAAGAGTCTGCATTAAGAATCCCCTGCTCAGGGCATTTCTTCAGCACTGCTGGAAGGCAAAGACAAGCTCACCTGCTGCTCCCTGCAGAAGATCAAATGCTTTCTGCCAAAATGAATCTCTTATGCCAGGGAGCAGGGAAAGGCTGTGGAATTCTAAATTACTTTATTCCATTACAAGGCCAGCCATAAAAAGATTGATGCCTGCATCTTTGTTAACAAAATCAGCCAGTACCAAGAGGAACCCAGGGAGAAGCAACTTCAGGCACTCTCCAGCATGGACTCTTAACAAAACCCCTTTGTTTGTCCCTCTGTAGTAGATTGGGATTTTCATGGATTAGCATTTTTACAGTGGAAACCCAATGTTCTTCCAAAAAGAGTGATAAATACTTTGGATGCTGCACTACCAAGAACAGGGCCTCTCCTCCACGCTGACCCAAACCTGGCCCTGCAGAAGTTTTTCTGTAGGTGCTGAGCAATGCCAGCAGTAACCTCAGGCTCCCAGGTTCCCTCTGCCAGGGTTTCATGTGCATCTTCTGATCCTAAATCTTCCCCAGACCAGGGGAGCTCCACTTCCCAGCAGTCAGAGTGATCCCTGGTGTACCACGAGCAGCAGTAAAACAGAGAGAGGAGAGGCAGAGTTTGATGCTGTCAGGGGTGCTGGTCACTCTCTGCTCCAGCAATCGCCTCCAAAGACATGAAAAACAAGCTTAATACAGGCTGAAGTGAAAAACAAGACCCTATACAGGGGCCTACACACATCCATGGAGTATTCTTATAGGGCTACACACCAAAAAATGCCCAAACCCCCTGATTTAAAACACCAACACTCAGAGGAACTAACTCTGCCCTTCTGTGCTACTGGAAAGGGAATGAGACCCCTCCCAGCCCAGACCATTCTGTGATGAGGTTTATAGAAAATGGCCTGAAAATGCTTTCAAATTCTCATCTGATCTTCTCTAGAAATACCTGCTCCACTAAAATTAGTTTCTGTCAATAGAAACCAGCCCAGCAGCCCTGGCTGAAGACAAAAGAGGAGGAGAAGAAAGGCAGAAGGAACTCCTGGTGATGTGCTGCAGGTCCCAGGCAGGCACAGCAGGGTTTATTTTGCATACTTCCTTAAAATGCAGAAATCGTGGCACATTAGAGATGTTCAAAGTAATTTTCAACCTCCTTTCTAACAATTGCTCATCAAAGACTCAATTTTCCAATTTACCTTTGTGCCTAAAGGACAATTACTCAATTCAATTCACTCCACAAGGTTCTATTCTTGTCCTGGGCAAGGTTCAGCTCCCCAGCAGGAATGCACTCACTTCCTTTTCTGCAGGCTGGGACATTTCCCTGCCAGAAACAGAATCAAAATCCCAGCCACAACCTGCAAGTTCATGACCACACACACTTTTGGAAACTTCTGTTAAGACACAGATTTGAATGTTTGTTTTTACACTCCAGCAGTGTGTACCTGGTGTGTGCCAGGGCCTCGCTGCCTTTCTGCAGAGCAGGGTTACTAAAACACAGGTTGTTTTCCAAGGGTAAAAATTTCCAGAACAGCAATAAGACATTTCATGCAGTTAAAAAAGAACTAAAATACTACAACGAGGCACCCCCAGATATCTCAGGAATATTAATTAACCCATAACTTGCAGGACAGCTGAAGCAGAAGCGCCAGCACCACGGGGTTTGACAACAGAAAATGAAGGAAAAATGGCAATTACCCTAAAAGACATTTCAAGATTCTCGCCACCCCAGATATCCATTCCTGCATCGTAAGTTCCTATCTCTTCAAAGTAGTTTCTGTCAATAGAAAATAGGCCACCAGCCATAGTAGGGGTCCTAGTTGAAAACAAACAGAAAGAAAAAAAAGAAAACAAAACAAAGAAAGAAAGAGGAAAAAGAAAAGAAAAAATACCTTTTGAAAGACACTGTGGAATTTATTGTGACTCTACAGTATATTTCACTACCTCAAGACATTTTGACTACATATATTTTTCTATGCACAGCAACTTACAGACAAGCTACTAACAATGAGAGGGTCTGGGGCACGTCCCCCTGTGCTGGGCCTTGGGGTGAAGCCCAGGAGAGTCCAGCCCCAGGGGACCCACCACACCAGACACCCAGGGAGTCTGTCAGGAGCATTGTAATGGCAAAGTGGATGGAATGTTGGCCTCCTGCATCCAGAACAGCAGATCAAATCCAATCTGCAATGCTTAGCAGAGAGAGTTTAATGCCCCAGCTTTGCCTTCCAGGGAGACTCAATGTGCATAAAATTACCAGGAGTAATCTCTCTTAACAGGATTATAAATCCTTACAACAGGCAAAGCCAGTCAGAGTGCAACTTCCCTTTGTGCAAGGATGTCCTGTGTCCCCACAAACATCTGCCCTGTGGTTTTTTTTGGCATTTCAAGTCTCCCCACAATGAGAAAGGTCCCACACCGGGGTGTCCCCACCCAAGCAGAGCTCTCTGACACTGGCAGGTGACACACACCAGTGCTCAGCTCCAGGAGATGAAGCCCAGCCTGGTCCCTGCAGCATCCCCATGCCCAGGGGCTTGGCCAATAGAGACCTCTGGGCACCTCATGGAGCTGCTGAGCAAGCCTGGGGGCTCAAGTACAAGTCACATTTTGGTCCTCAGCTTCAAAACCAACTGCAAAACGGGTGAGAAAGACTGGGTTTTGAAAGCACCCAGTGCCAGCTCAGTCACAGAATCATCAAATCATTGAAGAGTTTTGGTGTGAAGGAACTTTAAAGCTCCTCCAGTGCCCCCCCTGCCATGGGCAGGGACCCCTCCCACAGCCCAGGGTGCTCCCAGCCCCATCCAACCTTCAGCACTGCCAGGGATGGGGCAGCCACAGCTTCCTTGGGCAACCTGGGCAACCAGGGGCTCAGCACCCTCACCCCAAACAATTTCTGCCTAAGATCCAACCTAAATCCCCCCTCTGCCAGTTCAAAACCATTCCCCCTTGTCCCATCACTCCATGCCCCCACGTGTGTCAGTGCCATCACACACTGACTCCAGCCTCTCTGCAAAGGGCTCAGTCCCAAAGATCAACTCATTCACTCTGTTATTGCATTCAGTGAACTCCTTGGGAAGACTGCTGGGAACATCTGACCCTCTGTGGGCAGAGACCTGCACATGTGCAACCTCCCCAGCACCAGCAGGTCTGCTCCTGTCACACTGGGTTTCCAGGAGACCCCTGTGCCTGGGGACAGCCCCCTGTGCACACTGAGAGGACCCCGACTTTACCAACACTTCATTTCTATTTTTCACAGCATCACAGGATGGTTCTGGTTGGAAAAGACCTTAAAGATGATGGAGTCCAACATCACCCCAAGGCTGCTGAGCCCCGTGCTAACCCATGTCCCTCAGCACCACCCCTGCACATTTGGAACTCCTACAAGGGGGTGATTCACCCCTGGGCAGTGTTTAATAACCCTTTCAGTGAAAAAAAATCCTTCTAATATCCAACCCAAACCTCCTCTGGGCAACTTGAGGACATTTCTTCTGTTGCTTGTTACTCGGGGGAAGAGGCTGAGCCCCAGCTCCTGGCAGCAGCACTCCCTTCCCCTGCTCTCCTGGCTGGATCCCCCTGTTAATCCCCTGCCTGCCACTTGGAGAGGGCTCAGCCTGCCCAGCTTTCAGAGCTGGTTTCCTGCCCTCAGCCTTGCTGGGTCTCTGCCTGGCTGGGTGTCCCTGGAGCAGGGGGAGCAGATGGGCACAGGCAGGAGGTGCCACCTTCCCCTCCTGGTTAAACACCCCCAGCCCAGGGGGGTGAGAAAGCTGATTCTGCACTGAGACTGGCTTGGGGCCAGGTTGGTACCAGAGTGAAAATATTATATTTGAGAGCAATTTCTCTTATTGATTCCCTAGAAACTCTGCAAGCCCACCAGAAACAACTTAAAGGCTGCTATCCAAAAACCTGCCAGCACTGGGCTTATCCACTGGCCTGGCTGCTGGCCCAGGGGACTCTCAGGACTTCCAACATCTCTCTGAGCCCCTGCCCACCACCCCCAACCTCCCCAGAGAGAGGAGTGCCACTGCCTTTTGAGGTCTTTCAGCAGAGGCTGATGTGGCACTCAGTGCCACGGGCTGGGAACCACAGTGGCAGTGGATCAAGGGCTGGAGTTGGGGATCTCTGAGGTCCTTTCCATCCCAAATCACTCTGGGATTCTCTTTGGACAGACACCCATCATCCCCAGCCCTGCCTGCAGCAGGAACCTTCATCCTCTGCCTCCTCCTCTCTTTCCCTGGAGGAATCCAGTCCCTGATGGAGAGGCACAGGACCCCCCAGCCTTACACAGATTCTGGTCTGGAGCCTTCAGAAATGCCACCAGCAGCTCCTGGTGACACACACACAGCCTTGTCCCAACAAGTGGCTGTCTGCAAAGCCCCAGGAGCTGATGTACACCATGAACCCTCCAGGAACTGAAAGGCAGCAGAAGGACTGTTCTGGAAATCTAATGCCAGCCAGATCTGCAGAGCCCTCACTGGAAAAAAAAATAAATCAAAAAAAAAAATAGCTGGAACACTGCTACTGCAGAGTAATGACTCCCACAGGTTCCCCTCAGCTTTGCACTCTCAGCTATTGCTTTTTGCCCACGTGGAGCCATCCTCACAAGTGCAGTAATCCATTGGGACTGACTCCCATCACCATTAAAACCACTTGGAATTTTTAATTTGGAGATAAGGTCTGGTTCTGATTTCTGTAATTCCTGGCAGCAAGCAGGCTTCCCACCCCTGAGGAGCTGTATCCCCACTAGCAGGTAGCTTGGAATCAGGTTTTTACATCAGTTTCCAACTCAGGCAGTGCTCACTGCAGTCAACTCCAAGCTTTATCAGCCAGAAAAAGAAGATAAATACAAAATGACTCTCCTATTCCACCTAATACTTTCCCTCTCATTAACTAATTTATGCTTGAGAAAAGACTTTTCTAGAACAAAATGTATTTTTTTCAGTATTTATACTACTAGCCTGTAGTGTCCTCAGCTTAAAAAAGTTAAAATGCTAGGGACAAGTATGGAAATGTCCAGGGAAATGTGCTGTGGAGAGAAGTGGCCAGCACAGAGCACTGGGGGGAAGATGTTTGCAAAGGGATCTCAGCACAGGGAGGGTCCTATTGCCCCAGGCAGAGCCAGGCAAGCAGAACTGAGTTCCCTCAAAGACAAAGGATGTTCTACAAAGCACAAATACTCTGCAGGGATTTTTCAGGGGACTAAGAAGAGGAAAAACAAAGGAAAGGTTTAGCAAGCCCATCGGCTTCAGCTGGCACTGCCCAGAGACCAGAGCACCAGGGGGGAACTGCCCAGCTCGGGTCAGCCCAGATCCTTCAGGATGCTTCAGCTTTGAGCTCCCCCTCTGCCCAGGGCATCCAGCCAGGTTCTGCTCCCAGAGAGCCTCTGGGAACAAAAGCAGGCTTTCAGCTTAAAATAACCCATTTTTAGCAAGGTCTAAATGTTTATAAAGTTTATAGAGGTGGAGGCCACTCCAGTGACCACCAGTGGAAGTTCCTGCATGGACTCTGCATGGGAACTCCTATGGATGAATTCCTGTGTGCACCAGAAGAGCAATGGAAAACCTTCACTGTTCAAACAAAAACCCCAGATGTACCAACTGCCATGAGTTCTTGGGGCTTGCTGTACCCCCAGAGTAAGAAATATACCCCAAAAGCAACACCTGGCAGCCCCTGCAAGCTCAGTAACACCTGCACTCAAAGCCATGATTCATAGTTGGTTTCTGCAAATACATCTGAAAAAAAAATATGTTTTTACTGCTCCTAATTAACCTCAGAGGACGAAATAGTTGACTTGAGCAGCTCTGTCTCCAGGAACAATCTTTTCTGCAGGGATTTCTTCTAAATGGCCCTCTCCTGTTCTAATTTATAGTCTCAGTCCTAGCAAGGACACCAAAGCTCATCTGATCACTGTGCAAGTAAAAAATTCTATTCCAAGTACATCTAAAAAAAAAAAAAAAAAAAAAACAAACCAAAAAAACCAAGGAAGAAATGCCAGCATGTGACAAGCCCTGGGTCCCACCCCCTCTGGCCCAGCCCAGGGAGTAGGGACAGGGCTGGCACAGCCCAGGACATCTCCCCATCCCCAGCACTGCCCACCCTCATCCACCCCCTCTGAACTGGGACAGTTTGCACACTGGAAAAAGCCTCTGGTTCCTTCACAGATCCCATCTGAGGTCTTGAGGGAGAGGCTGTGCTGCCCTGGTGTGAGCTGAGCTGCCAGCAAGCTCGGGGAGAGAGAAGGGGCAGGAGAGCAGGGACATCAGAGTGGGGCTGGGCAGGACCAGGAGAAGAAAATAAGGGGCAAAAGTGGCCCTCTAAATCTAGGGGTTCCAGCACAGGCAGGGATCTTGGTGGAGTCCAACCCCTGCCCTAGGAATGCCAGTGCTCCTGTCCCTGCCCAGACAGACAGCAGCAGCAGCTCCCACCTCCAGGCACCAGGACCCTCTCTGGAGGGTGCAGCTCCTTCTGCCTGGAGGTGCAAGGGGTCCCTGGACAGGGCATGGCTGGACCTGCCCCCCAGGATGCTCCTACCAGTAGCCTGACCTTCTCCACAGCAATACAGCAACAAAGCAGAAATAATAAATTGCATGGAAAACAGTTGAGAGCTGGAGAACACACACCTGCTGATTTCAGATCTAAAGAGCAGAGGTAGGGACTTGTCAGTGCTACTATGGAAAATAAATGTTTTGAGTAAAGCTTCTGTCAATTACATGGATTTTTAATGTAACAAAAAGCTGGATGTGAGTGCAATGCTGGGATCACACACAAACACAACCCAGGGACGTTTGTATGCTACACCTATTCCACTGATGGCAACACCAAAATATGAATAAAGACATACTGATCCTACATGAGACTGAAATAATGTTACAGAATAGGAAAAGCAACATGGAATTCAAACAAATGAACTCACCAGTTTGTTTCTACATTTTTGGTATGGGTTAGGCTTTCATATATATTATGTATATATATTATATATATATCTCACCCCTCCCCCAGGTTTTGTAATATTCAGCAGCTGCCAAAACCATTCTGAACTTAGCTGATATACTTTTTCTCTTTGGATGCAGAATTGGGTTTCTGCCCCTGCAGGACTGATCCCCTGCTGCTTTCAGACATCCCTGACACCTGGGGCTCCAGCCAGCACAGTCACCCCCCCCAGAGCCACCTCCTCACTCTAAAGCACTCCTGGAAGTGGTAATTCCAGGACATGTGGCTCTTGGCATTAATGTCCCAGCCCTTCAGCCACACTCTGCTCACTGCCACCCATGGCACCAGCAGAGTCCCAGACAGCCCAGGCAAGCACCAGCTGGGGGAGAACAACACAAAAAGCTTTTTCTTTTTTTGTTTGTTGGCTTGTAAATACATTTAAGAGTTAGTTACTGGACTGATTCTGGATTAGCTTTAAGTACTACTCCATTTCCAGATAAGGACAAAAACCCTGGGATTTGCATTTCCTTGCACACCCCCCTGTGCCTGAGCACTGACTTGGGCAGGGGAGGGACAGGAGGCTCTGCAGCTCATTAAGATAATTAACTCCAGCAATTTTAACACACACCCCCCTGCTTCAGAGAGACAGCTGCTGGCAGACTTCACAGCTGGGTGGTCATATTGAGACCATGAGAAAACCAGTTCTCTGGACTCAAGAAGAGCATCACCCCCCTGCTAAGGACAGGGTCTGCTCCCGGGGACCCACCACGTGCTGAGAATGAAATCCATCAAATCCAGCCCTTCCCTGACCCCAGGCTTTGAAGCACATAAAGTGACAGATTGGGACCATTTTCTGGCACAAGGAATTTTGATGACTTTCCTTGGCCTGTCCACCACCTTACCTGGAAGGGTGGGTGCCCCTACTCGGGGTATCCCTGAGTAGGCTCTGAGTAGGCTCTGAGTTGCCCCAAGTTGCCCCTCCCTTTATCTGCCTGTTGCACACAATCAGGGCATGCAGGACTGGAATTCCTACCACTTCATCCTGCCCCTCAGAGAGGTTTAGAACGATTACATCCCCCTGTGAAAGCTTTGTTTTGTTTTATTTTATTTTTCTAACTTTTCGTGGCGACCGCAGAAGCCATCAGAGCTGAGCAGATCACCCACTGCAAGCAATTTGTTCAATTTGTTCTCTTTCAGCTTCACTTAAAATTTTTCTCGAGGTTTTGTTCCAGGCTGTGGTTTGAGCAATTAAATGAAAGAGGTCAGGAGTGATCCTGGCAATTCAGGACACACTCTTAGATCATTTCTGTCTCGGTGTGCACGGTCATCAATTCTATGTCCTAGGCAACAGGAGCATGCAGCAAAAGTGCAAATCATCACCAGCCAGGGCTTGGGCTCAGCCTCCCAAAATGTGCATTTCAGAAATACATTCTAATCATTTGCCTGAACTTCCAAAAGATCGGGTCGACAGGCTGCTTGCAGAAGACAAGCACAGAGGGAACCTCAAAAGCAGGTGATATTTTGAATGAGAGAAAGGCTGCAAAGAGCAGAGAGAAGGGAGTGTTCTCAGCTCTGCTAGCAGGGAGGACAGGGCAGGCTTTGCTCTTCCCTCCCCTGGACACTGTGCCACAGCTTCTCTGCAGCAAAGCCTCAGCCCCTGAGCACTGTTCCCTGGGGCCACAGCTCGGGGCTGATTCTCCTCACCTGACAGGCAAGGTCCTGTCCCCCTTCCTCCTGTCCATCTCTCGCTGGGGCACCGGGTACCAGCGGAAGTTCAGCTTCCAGTTGAAGCCCCCGTAAGTCATGTCTGACCCAGCCATGTACTCAAAGGTGTCATCACTGATCACATCGATGATTGGGCACACGACAGTTCTCCTGGAAGAAGAAAATAAAATACAGTTTGGGGGCTTGTTTCTAAAACAAAGTATTTTTTTCACGTTAGTCAGCTGAATGTTGCACTGATTTTGAGGCTTCCCTGCATAAAATCCCAACCCCTGCTGCCCTGTGGAGCTTTTCCCCACCCCCAGAAGTGAGGGCGTGCAAAATTCCCCTTCTCTCCTATTTGCTATTGCTGCTTTTTTGCTAAGGAAAGGAAAGGAAAACAAAAGCAGGGAGGGTGGAGGTGAAGGAAAAGGAGAGGAGAGGAGAGGAGAGGAGAGGAGAGGAGAGGAGAGGAGAGGAGAGGAGAGGAGAGGAGAGGAGAGGAGAGGAGAGGAGAGGAGAGGAGAGGAGAGGAGAGGAGAGGAGAGGAGAGGAGAGGAGAGGAGAGGAGAGGAGAGGAGAGAAGAAGAGAAGAGAAGAGAAGAGAAGAGAGAAGTAAAGA
>JAAWXA010000020.1:1083912-1132861 GCA_038090715.1 Florisuga fusca
AGGAGAGGAAAAGGAGGAGAAAAGGAGGAGAAAAGGAGGAGAAAAGGAGGAGAAAAGGAGGAGAAAAGGAGGAGAAAAGGAGGAGAAAAGGAAAGCAAAAGGGGGGGGAAGGAAAACAAAAGGTGAAAAAAAGGGGGGAGAAGAGAAAAAGTGGGGAAAAGGGGAACAGTGAAAACAACTGGGGGAACGGGGGAAAGAAAAAATAGGGGGAAAAAGAAAGAAGGGAAAAAAGAAAAACAAAAAGGAAAAAAAACAAAAAACCAAAAACACAAGGAGGAAAGACAAGAACAAGAAGAGCACAGATTGCAAAGAGGTCACAGAGAAAAAGTCACACCCAGTAAAATGAAGGAGTAAAGGTGGTGTAGGGGACACCCAGACCCTGTGACAGCCACCATGACTGCCACGATTACTCACACTGTCAGCAACAACAATCCTGCTGCAAGAGTCCAAAACTTACTGAATGTTTATTTAGAAACTGTATCTTGATACAAACATCAGAAAATGCTCCATTTTCCCGACAAACAAATTCAAAAAGAAAATCTTCATTTTGAGCTGCCCGAGCTGCTGGCGCTGCTCCCCTCTCCTGCCTTCCATCCCCCCTCCCGTGGGAGCAGGGCCAGGGAAGGGCTGGAGGCAGGAGATGTCCCTGACCTGTCCTCCTTGATCCTGGCCAGCAGAGGCTCCAGCCAGCCCAGGGTGCACTCGCAGTGGGCATCCAGGAAGGTGATCACCTGCCCCCGGGAGGCTGCTGCTCCCCGCAGCCGCGCACGGATCAGACCTGACCTCTGCTCCATCCGGATGATCCTGATGGGAACATCCAGAGTCTTCACGTAATTCTCTAAGGAGGCCTTCAAAAACTCTGCCAGAGGGGATAGGGAAAAAAGAAGAAAAAAAAATTATTTAAAATTAGGGAAGGGAAAGGGAAAAGAAGAAAGGGAGCAGAAGAGGAGGAGAAGAGGAGGAGAAGAGGAAGAGAAGAGAAGAGAAGAGAAGAGAAGAGAAGAGAAGAGAAGAGAAGAGAAGACCTTATGCAGAGGTGGGATGATAGGGAGTGGTTTTACACTGGGAGGGGATAGATTTAATATAAATAAAACAAAATAAAAACAAAATAACAGAAGGAATGAGTTTTGGTTCTGAGCCCTTTGGAGCCAGGCTGGAGTTTCTGGCATGCTGGTGTGTGGTGGTACTGGAACACATTGGGGCACGGAGTGATGGGACAAGGGGAAATGGTTTTAAACTGGCAGAGGGGGAAATTTAGATTGGATCCTAGGCAAAAATTCTTTGGGGTGAGGGTGCTGAGCCCCTGGCCCAGGTGGCCCCCAGAAGCTGTGGCTGCCCCATCCCTGGCAGTGTTGAAGGTTGGATGGGGCTGGGAGCACCCTGGGCTGTGGGAGGGGTCCCTGCCCATGGCAGGGGGGGCACTGGATATATAAAACTCTGCACTGGGAGTTCTTCTAAAGACAGAGAGCTGAGCCATGGAGGTTCCCCGGCATGGGGCTCAGGGCAGCCACACTCACATCTGCCTCAGCACCTCGTGAATATATCAGAGAAATGCCAAAGCAGAGCTGAACAGCTCCTTGAAACAAAGCAGCAGTCAGCAGGGAGCCCAGCATGATTCCACTTCTGCTCATTTTCTGTGGGTAAGCACAAATATGGCTGGGTTTGCTACATTTCACCATTTCTGAACCCCAAACTTTGCTTTTAGGAAAAACTATAGTTACTTGGGCTAAAGATTTCCTCCTACTGGCACAGATAAACAATAAATCCACAATAAATCCAGGAGCATAATTAGAGCTGAGTTAGTGCTACAGAGGGCAGAACGAAAGGACAGTTTAGCTTGCACCCTCTGTCCCTTGAGCAGCTCCAGCTCTGTGTTCTGTTTCCCATTATATACATTTGGCTACTCCAGGAAAATTTATCATCCCATCGATTCCATCTACAGAACAGAACGTGATTCATTTTTCAGGTCTCAGCAGTTTCACAAGCAGGCAGTTTGCTTCCTAAACTCTGGGTTCGGGAAAAAGATAAAAAAAGAAGAAGAAGAAGAAGAAGAAAATAGCCAGAGTCAGAAGAATCATAAACAGGAGGAATACAAGGAAGGTGGCTCGGTCTGGAAGCTCAGGAACACCTGGAACGCAGAGCTGGGGTTTGCTCGGAGCCCTTTGCTGCTGGTGCCAGGGGAGGATCCCAGCCTGCAGGACCCCCCAAGGTGGCAGCAAAGCAGGAGATGGTGAGGGGTCCCCTGCCCCCAGCCCACCTCTCTCACTGGCATCGTCCACCAGGATGATCTCGGCCAGCAGGCGCGGGGCAGAGCGGTTGATGACACTGTGGATGGTCCGGAGCAGAGTGCTCCAGGCTTCATTGTGGAACACGATGACAACACTGGTGTTGGGCAGCTCATCAGGGTACACTTTGGTCTTGCACCTTGCCAAAAAAACAAATAAAAATTAAAAAATAAATAAAGAGAAGAAGACAGAGAGAGAGAAAAAAAAATTACAGAAGGAAAGGAAGGGTTTCATTTCTAACAAAGTCCTCAAGAAATCTTTCAGGACTCTCTGGGTTGAAGTGTACAGGCATATGAGACCTTTGCATCTTTGGTGGCCTCCCAAAAAAGAAGAAAAAATGTACTGTTTTACAGAACACCTTATATGCCCATTCAGTGGAAGAGTGAGAGGTGAAATCGTTTCACCTGTTTTTGGAGAATGTAGACATGAAGGCAAAGTGAGTGACAGCAAACCTTCCTGATTTTGTGAGACAAATTGAAGCTATTTGCTTATCACAAAAGACAACCCAGTATTCTGCCTATTTGTCTAGGTCTTGGACAGATTTCAAGAATACAAACTCACCTCCATCAACCTGTCAAGTTAGGTCACCTAAGCACACCTAATGCGGATTATTGATCCTCCTGGCTTAAAATAACTTGCACTTTTTTTTTTTTCTTTCTTTTTTTTTTTTTTTTAATGATTTCACTATTGCATGAACTTCTAGTCCAGGCAAGTGCTTCCAGAAGGGCCAGGGCAGTGTGCATGCACTCCTCAGCAGCAGCCCAGACACATCAGGGAATTGAACTGCAGGGTAAGAGAGGAGAAATTAAGTACAGCTTTTCAGGGGATCTTCTTTGTAATGCCACAAATCTGAAGCTTCCCTATAAAAAACTGAACTGGTGAGTTATTCCTTAGTACCTGCACACCCTGTAGCCTCTGCCCATGGTGTCTGGAAGCCTGGGCAGTGCCCATGAGGAGCAGCCTCCCTGCCAGCAAACATCTCCTCAAGGGCCAAGAGAAGGGATGAAGAAGATCCCTGAAGAAAAGTCAGCCTGTCCACACAGCTTCTCTCTTAGACATCAGCTGCCACTGCAAAACTCTCTTTAACCTTTCCTTCTGCCTCACTGACATTTAAAGAAAAACAGATAAAAGGACATCGTGGTCACAGCTTTCAAAACACAAGGTGAGGAGAGGCTAGGGAGGAACACAGAGCAACACTGATTGCTGGGGCACAGGTCTAAGGTGCCTGGTGTGGATTTATATATAAACAATGACATATATACGTGCACAACCCATCTGTAGGGAATATGTGTATAATAAAATATATGCACACATATAAGTCATTGACAACTAGATCTGACAGCAGAAAGGCAATGCTAGCTGTGGTTATAGGTGTCTGTAAATACATACTGTTAGTATCATCATATAAAGCATAAATATTATTATATATTGTTAATTACATAAATATATTCTTATATAAATACAAATAATATGTTATATGTTAATATATAAATATATGAACAACACATACAGACCCCTCAGTCTCGACATGAACTTGATGAGGGCCACTGAAGCTTCCTGGTGGCCATCCCACCTTCACAATTGCAGCATTCTAATTAACAACACGACTACCCAGCAATGATGGCTTCAGACCACTTCAGCCCTTTATTAATCATCACCCACAACAACCCCCTCTGCATCCCCAGAGGAGCCTGAGGGAGGAGCAGGACAGCACATCCAGAGAAGGACAACCTGAACTTATTTATTTCCAGGGCACAGTAAAAGCTTTCCCCACACACATCACTGCCCTTGTGTGTGTCTCGTGTCAGCCCTGGCACCTGAAAATGAGGTATCAAAGGCTGACAAACCCACGGGCTGTCACACAAACCTCACTGCTGGTTATGTTCAGAGCTCTTTCCCAGAGCTTCACATCAAAGGATGTACAAAGCTGGAATTTATTCTGCCTGTCCTGCACTTCACAACAGTCATTCTCCTTACGTTTCAAGCAGACACAATTTTGTAAATTGCAGAAGTGCTACACGAGATTATGTTGTAAAATACTCAGAAATGCACACCAGTAGTGAAAGGAGACAGGCAGAGAGGGGAAACCATGAACAAGTGAAACTCTTGGGGTTTGTGCTTAGTTTTCCAGGCAGTTAGAGGGTGGGATCATCCTGTCTGGAGAAGGAGTGCTCAGTTCCCAACCCATTCATCCTGTCGTGCTGGTACCTGCAGCTCCCCAGGGACACCAAGTGATGCAGGGGGATGAGCTGATCCCACCTCTGCTCAGCAGAGGAGCATAAATTAAACCTAGTCGTGCTTTTTTTTTTTTTTTTAATTGGAGCCATCTGATTTCAGCAGAAGATGTAAATGCTGGTAGTTTGTCTGGGTGACACCATTCCACCCTGGTGTAGCCATGGCTTAGGAGATGGGATTGGTTTCTGCAGCCTGGCTGCTGAGCTGTGCCCTGGCCTCACCCAGGAAATCCAAGGGGCAGACAAACAGACAGGGACTCCAACAAAAGCAGCTCCACCAGACAATTTTTTTTTTCTGTTTTCTGGAGCCTCCCCTGCACTAGTGGGGAGCTGGTTTGGCAAAGCAGAGCCCAAGGGCAAGATGTTAAGTGGGCATCAGCACTGCAGGCAATGGGCACTTGGGATCCCAGCCCCTGACATTTACAGGTGTATTTCTGGGTTGCTGGTATCTGTGGTTTAGTTGCCACACAAGTTTTTGGGCTCCCTCTAAAGCCATCTGCACAACTTGGCAACCAAAGTAATTTGGGCAATGAGCTGATTCTGGCCACTTGGGCTGGAAGGGAAAGCACCAGGCAGCAGGACAGCAGTGCCTCCAGCACCCCTCAAAGACCAGGAACATTTCAGGGCAGAAGCTCAAGATGCATTTCATGTGGCTTTATGGTTTTTGTTGTTTTTTTTTTTTACAGAGCATTCCCTCCTCCCTGGGCAGGTTTTCACCCCTCTTACCAACCTGCCCTTGTTCTCTGGTGGCAGCAGGAACATGGATTGGTTTCCAGCAGCCTGACTCCCAGTGACTCCAGTGAGCAGCTGATTCCCTGCCAAACCCCCCCAGCAGGAACAACACAACCATGAAGTGGGGGTGTGATCACTGCTCTGCTCCTAAGAGTAAATTCCCCTTCCCAGCTGCAGGCAAAGGAGCAATGGAAAAACAACTTTCCCTTTTCCCTCCCCTTTACTCCTGCTGCACATCACCAGGCTCCCAGCCCCTCCTGGCTGGCTCATTCCCCTCCCTCAGATGCCCCCAAGCCCCCTTCTCCTTCAGTTTTTCTGCACAATCCAGGGCTGCAGGAACAAACCCACCATTTCCCACCACAGATCAGCCCTTGCAGCCCCCCTGTGTCCAGAAGTACCTCCCAGGGACCCGCATCCCGATGAAGGACAGCATCCTGGGGAGCTGGTGACCTTCCCAGGGAAGGTTGTCAAGACCTATTGCCACTTTGCCCTGGCAGAAGGGTGTTCCAGCCCTAGCCAAAGGCTCTGCTCCCGGGGAAGGTTTTGTACCTTCCACACCTCTTCACTGGCTCACCCTGAATTGTTTTTTTTTTTTTCTTTCTGATTCCCAAAGGCACCAAGCACTGGAGAAGTGTTAAGTCATCTGCTCCTCACCCACTACCAGGGAGAGGGACTCCCATCCCATGTAGGCACTGATTGTCCAACCCCCACTGCAAAAGCTGCCCCAGAACCAGGGCTGCTCCACAGGCACCCTCAGCTGGTACCTGATGTACACATGAAGTAAATGCAGCTGAAAGACAAAAGGAGAAAAGAAAAAAAGAAAAAAAAAAAAGAAAAAAGAAAAAAAGAAAAAAAGAAAAAAAGAAAAAAAAAAGAAAAAAGAAGAAAAAAAGAAGAAAAAAGAAAAAAAGGAAAAAAGAAAAAAAGAAAAAAAGAAAAAAGAAAAAAGAAAGAAGAAAGAAGAAAGAAGAAAAAAAAAAAAAAAGAAAGAAAGAAAAAAAGCCAACAGCAAACCAACCCACATTTCCCAAGATCAGTAGCATCAAACAGAGGGAGGCTCTACCTGTTCACCACCCTTCCCATCACCTCTGTGCAAACACTGGGAGCGTGAGGGGTTGCACTGGGATTTTTATCCCTGCCAGACCCCTGCTGCAGCTCCCAAGGAAGCAGCTCTGGGCAAAAGATCAGGCATGAAAGCAAAGTATTTTCAGGGGGACAAAAAATATAATTATTACATACAATTTATTATGCAGCATTTTTTATATGATGCATTTGGGAACACACACAAGCCTGTTAAGTGTTTGTAGTTTATAGGACTTGAGGGATTTTCGTTATTATTTAGTCATTACCTTTTATTGCTTTGCTTTAGTGGAAACAGAGAAGATTAACACCCACACAGCAAAGGCTGGTAAGGCAGATCCCTGGTCAGAACACCCGGAGGGGATCCCCAGTTCCAGGCACAGGCTGAGAAACAGGGCAGAGGCTTCAGAAGAGGAGGTGGTGGGAAGAGAACAGGGCGAGTGCCCCATTTCCCAGCCCTGAAATGAATAAACTCTTGGCTTGCCACACACTGCATCTCTCTCTGCTTTTCATTCGTATTTTCCTTTTGATTAATATCACTTGAGCAGCAGTAGCAGTGTATTTCTGCAGGTATCTAATACACATATTACATAGGTGTAAGCATGGAAGCCTGTGTGTACCTGGTTCTATATATCTGTACCTACAGAAACCCCAGGGATACACAGAGGCCAAACCTCAGCTCAGCTCTGGGGGTCAGCAAGGTCTCTCCTCACAGGTGCTTTATACTATCAATAGAATCCTGGAGGGTTTAAAGATCACCTTGTTCCAACCTCCTGCACAGTTAAGATGAGGCTCTTGGACACAGGGATGCAATCCTGAGCCCCGGGATGGGGCAGTACCCTGGGAAGCCCTGACACCCACCAGCAGCACTCAGACCCTGCTCAAGGTTATGGCTCAAAACCTGAAAGTGAACAGAGACACAAGAAAACCTCACTCCTCCTTTCACAGTCAGGGACAGAAAAAGACAAACCAAACCCCTAGAGGGGTGCAAGCAGAAGTGATGGATTCCCCCCCATGCAGCAAGCCCCTCTGCAGAACTGACAACCCTGCAGCTAAGGGACTGCCAAGGCACCAAGGTTCTGAAGTGAACTGGATCCATAAATTCATCTTTTTCTAGGGGTGGTTTCCTCCCACTGAACTGAACATCTTGCAGGTGTCTTGCTGCCTTCATTTCCTGTCACATCCACACGTTACTTTTGAAGAACCATCAAGAACCACTTTGCACAAAGAGCAGGAGTTCAAACAGCTGAGCACAGGGCCTGGAACAGCCCCACCTGTGGGAATGGCTTTGGATTTGGAATAATATCCCACACGCCAGTTCCTAGGAGGACATTTCCCAGTTCTCAAATGAGCTGAGGGAAACCCCAGTACCTCTAGGACAACCAGTATTTCACCACCAGTGTTTTAATGCCAGGCAGGAGCTGCAGACCCTGGGCCAGCAAGGAGGAACCGAGGGCAACCACAGCTGCAGAGAGGAGGTGGGAGGTGTTGGAGGAGCTCAGCTACACCCTGGTGCCTCCAAGCTCAGGGATTTGATTTTGCAAGCTGCCCCTGTGACAGGGCACCAAAACCCTTCCAAAAGCTGGTTATTTCACACTGATGAGTGAGTGTCCCTGGAGTTTTCTCTGACAAGCCAAAGGATGGGCAGTGCCAGCCCCAGGAAGGGGACACATTCTGCACCAGCAGGAATTGCCTCCAGCCCTCTCCCAGCACCTCCCAGACCACATCAGGGTCAGCCCGGTGGTGACACCTCACCTCTGATGGGGGTTTAATTATAGTTACATGAAGCTGTAAGGAGATAAACCTGGCAAGAAAGGAACTCTCAGGGACTTCATCCACCACAACTCAGAGCTGAAAGAAAGAACTAACACAACAATTCCTGGTGCAAGACCAATGGATTAGATGTGACCATCACAAAATAAAACAATTTACCCTCCCTTACCAGGGCTAAATTGCATGAAGAACAAATAGTGGTCTTGCCAAAAAAATCCAATCAAAGCTTCCTGCCCTGCAGCACCGAGCTGGAGGCACTAAAGGATTTCCACAGATACTTCACAAAGGAAATTTCACAGGCAGTGATTGCCATTTCTGCACTGCTTCTCCCTGAGCCTTTTCCCCCCACCCTGGGACCACTTTTAAAGGTTTTTGCTTTGAAAAGCCAACATAATTCTAGGGCCCTGAGCTTAAGCCATGATTGCTGTTTAGAAAACCATCATGTGAGTTTGCTGCTGATCAGAAGCACACACACAGCCACACAACCACGAGGCAGCAGCTAGCTTCAGCCTGGATTTCAGTAAGAAAATTCAATTATAATGGTTTAGCAATTTGCAGAAGAGCACCTGCAACCTTACTCATGCAGAAACAACTGGAGATGGATTTCTTCCCTTGCTGGAGAAAATACTAAGAAATAAAATTAAACAGTTCTATGTTGAATTAAATTGGGTTTAAGGCTTAACAAATTGCTGCTTTAAATTAGACCTGACACTGATCAAGCTGGCCATTACCAGGAGAGCTCAGGCAATCCAGGGATGCTCTGAGTCAGACAACCCTGGAGGTGATGGGGAGCACGGGAGTGACAGTGCCAGGCACCAGCTGGAGCTGCAGCAGAGAGCAGGGACAGGAGGGGACTCAGCCACCTCCTTCCCCTCCAGGTGATTTCCTGAGGAGAAAACTTGTCCCTGAGACACCAGAGCAACCTCTCACGGACCTCAGGGAGGTCAGGACATCCCCCCAGCTCTACGCACAAACATCCCAGGATGGGAGAAGGACCAGAGCCAGGTGCCCAACTTCACAAAACTCTGAAGGGAATTCCCCATTAGCCACCCAGCAGCCCAGCTCGCCTTTTTTCTGCAACTCATACAATGAAACCTTTTTTCTTTAATCTTTCCTTGGGAAAACAAATCTCTCTCATCTTACAGACTCAAGTGTACACCCAGAATTAGCTCAGCCCATCAAATATTCAGTCAGAAACAGAAAGTCTTTAAAAGTTTCAGGAGCTCTAAGATTTTCTCTGACTTTTTCCCCTCAAATACACGTTTCTTATTCAGACTGATGCCATTTATGCAGCAGCAGCAGCCTTGGCAAAGCAGGAGAACCTTCTACACCCACATACATTAAGAGAAGGGACAAAATTGCCCATGTGCATAGACAGTGCAGCAAGGAGCAAAGGCAGCAAAGGAATGAGGAAGGCCAGGGCAGGAACAAAAGGATGGGATCCATTTTGTATTATATATATAAACACATATAAAATATATATATGCCATATATGAATATAAATTACATAGAATAAATCTCTATAAAGATACTACATATAAATACTATGTATACATTCAGTGTACAGCTCAGGACTGCTCCCTGGCATCTGCAAAGCCTTGATTTATAATGTGAAAGGGACAGTGAGTCAGAGACCTGGAGCAAATGGAATGCCTCTGTCCCCCACGTCAATAAAAATGTCTTTCTGTCACACACTAAAGATATTAACCACAAAATTGTACTCTTCCTAAACAGCAAAGCATTATAAATTGGTTTTCAGAGCAATTTAATGCTCCCTAAAGACAGAATATGTACCGAAAGCATCGGAACAGGAAAATGAGAAAAGAAAATTATTTTAATTTTTTTTTTTTTAACCCATAATAATTTGTTCTTTCAACAAAGGACACAAAACCTCTGTTCACCAAAGGAATGCACTTAGGTTTCTCTCAGTAGCAGACAGCCCATCTCCCTTGGACTGGGCAGAGCTATCCATTCAGGTCGGGGATTTCTTCACCAAAAGGGTTGCCAGGCCCTGGCCCAGGCTGCCCAGGGAGGTGGCTGCATCCTCAGCCCCGGGGGGGTTCCTGAGCCCCCCTGGAGCTGTGGTGCTGGGGGAGGTGGGTTAGCAGCAGAGCCTGCAGCCTGGGCTGCTGCTTGGACTCACCCATCCAGTCTCACGTCGGGCAAACTCCGGTTCAGGGCAATCAAGTCACTGGCCATCAGGTTAAACTGGTTGATTTTGAACAGCTCTTTCATCTTCTCCTGCTCATCCTTGGGAATGAGCACAGCCTTCCCCATCTCTCCAGGTCCCTCTTGGCTCCGGGAAATAACAGCTGGAAGGCAAGAGAGCAAGAGCCAAGCTCAGCGTCCAGGCGGCAGCTTTATCCTCACTGCTGGGGTTTAACCAGGAATGTTAAAGAAGTAACACATCCCCATTCCCCCTGGGCTCCTCCGGGAGGTTTTACATCTCTCAGGATCCAAGTTCATACCCAGGATCCTTCTTAAGATGATTCAAAGCCCCAGGTTTGTTCACTTGGAGCTGTTGGTGGGATCCCAATGCCGCTGAGCGACCGCTCCCGAGCTGCACACCAGGGGGGTTGGAAAACACCTCTGGAACTGCTACTGAAAGTCTTAGAAGAATAGACATATTAAACTAACAGACTTCTTTTAGTTTTTATGTCATTTTAACTTCAACACATATAACAGAATACTCCTGGGATATCAATTCATCACCGAGGATGAAAGAAAACCATCCTGAGAAATCTATAACCCCCGCCCTGGCAGAGCATCTCAGACATGTTACTAGAGACTAGTTTTGAGAAACATTTGTACAGTCAGTTTTTAATTTCAAGGAAAATTAAAATATCATCCAAGCAGAGAAGAATGAAGAAGGCACAGAATGCCTTTAGGAAACAGTATCTGAAAAGAAACATCCCACATAAACAAATAATTATAACCATTACTCTAAAGCAAATGTTCTAGACAAAGGGTGACAATCATCACCCTCAGATTCCCTCTCCCACCTTTGCCTGTAGCTAAGCAGAAGAGACCAGTTCCCCTCCCACTGACATCTCACCCCACTGCCAGACCACCCAACAGAACAAGGTTCACCTGGATTTTTAAGGAAATTTACATTCTCACTTTAAATCAGCCTCTTGTCTGATTAATCATCACTGATTAATTTGTCTCCAGTGAGGACTGGTGCTCCCAGCACTCACCCTTCCCAGGCTGCAGCTCTGCCTTTCCATGCCACATTCCAACATCACCATTTCATCTTAACAAAGGGATCTTGGTTTGCTTTTTCTGCCACCACATTCATTTTTTATCTGCAGTATCAAAATTACTTTGAAAAATGTGATGCTTAATATCCTAGCAGGGCAGGATATGACATGGGGGCTTCTCTACCAGCTGAAGAGTAATTAGAACATTCCTGCTTCCAACAGCAACAAGAAGCTAAGAGAATGCAGATTTTTCTTCAAAACACCCAGATAAGTGACTTCTTGAGGAAAAATCCATTGTTTTTCCAAGCAGATCAGGCAACAGAGCTTGCTAGAACAGCCTGGCAGAAATTTACATAAAAGGCTTTTTAAAAATGAGTATTACAGAGTCTGGGCACACAAATCCTGTCTCTGCAGTTCTAGTTTCCACTTCTGTTTACCACAGAACATTTTATGCTATCCTTTAACAGATTTTTTTTTTTTTTTTTAATCCTTCCTCTTGATCAGGTGTAGCACCTTCCTCTGCTGCACCAGGCAGAACTCCCTGGGCACCTGCACTGCTCCTCCTTGTTTATGCTGGTCAAGTCCTCCCAGAACATTTCCTAGGGTTTATTTATGGCATCCATAAACATAAACCACCTGGGATTAATGGCTGGTAATTAAACCTGGCTATGCCATCACTTTCTGGAGGAGCCCTGAGGGTCCTCAGAGACCTCAGGTCCCCGGAGCTGCAGATGTTATGGATGGCACTAAATCCTTCCTCCTCTTTACTGGAAGGGACAGGGGCACCAGCAGATCTAAACAGCAGCTGGGAGCAGGGACAAGGAGCCAGGGTGGCTGCTGGAACCACAGAAAAAGCAGAGGAAGCACAGAAAGGAGCTTGGCTGGTGTCTTTTGACATCAGAAACATGAATGTCTCTGAAGAGGAAGATGAGTGAGGAGGAGGTGAAGGAAGTTTGTCCCTATGGCACCCTTCAGGCCCTGAAATAGTAAGGCAGCATAACAAAAAGTTGTGGTGGGTTTTTTTAAATTTTCTGCTGAAATACTTTGGGACTGGTTAAAATACCTTAACTGCAACTTTGCCTTGCAAAAATTGAAAACTTTTCATTAAAACAAATCTTTAGGGGAGGAAAAAAAAAAAAAAGAGCTACCCATGATTAGCTCAGCCATTATGACAAGAAGCAATCTGCTGCCAAAACTGCATCTGCCCCCCAGGTGTGGAATGGCATCAGGGGGGGTTCAGATGCTGAGCCCAAATGAGAGGCAGGCAGCTGGAGAGGTGCTGTGCTCCAGGGTGAACTCACTGGAAATTCATCACCAAACCCCACTCCACCAGCCCTGGGACTCAGATCAAACCCAGCCTGGCAACTTCTGTTTATTCTCCTGGGAAGCACGAGTTATATATTCCTTCATCTGCAAAACTAATTTTCATTACAAGATTCTGTCTTCTGCTGTTGTTTACTAAATCCATCAGGACAGCATCTCAAAGAGATTTTCCTGTCCTGAAGTTTATTATAAAACTAATCAGAATTTCCTGAACAGCCTCTCCACTGGCACGCTTTTATTCAAAGCACAGTGTTATCAGATTACATTTCAATCACAGCTTACACCTAGCTGTGATGCAGAAACATATTTAATTCTGCTATGGTTAAAATTCAGTGACTTCAATTTATTGAATCTTCAGAGGTGATGCACGTGGGGTATGAATTAGCAACAGACCCTGGTGATTTCAGAGGTGTAGTCTGAATCCATACCCAGGACCAGCTCTTCTCCTGTGTGTGAACAAACATGTTTTGCACCCAAAGGCCCTGCAAGGAGCAGCCCCCAGACATCTCAAGCCCAGCAGATGCAAAGCACAAAACAATCTGACCACGTGCAAGGCAGGAAAAATAACCCTCTACGTTTTCCCAACAGCATGTAAAATGTTAAACTAAAACCCAAGTAAACATCTCAATAGGAGAGATGATAGGAATATTTAGCACATGAAGATGGTTTGCAAATAGTCCATTTGACCAAACTGCTCACAGAACACTGACTTTTTGCTAGCACTGAATAGATTTGAGAATCTAATGATGGAGTAAAAAATTTCCCAAGAGCAGGCACATCACCAAGGTTGGTCTCTAGATGCACAGAGCCACTAGAAATATTTCTGCTGGATGATCTGCTATTTATCCAAAGCAAAGAGCACAATTTTATTGTGTTTCTAAATATTGATATTTGCCATTTCACAGCATTTTCCTGTTCTTTTTTACCCCTTTTCAGGCAGCCCAGCACCCTTCAGCAGCACAGCATGCTGCAAACCAAACCCCTCAGAATATTTTATGTGGCATCAAATTTGTATTCAGGTTTCCATACCAAAATCTTCCTGTGAAAACACATATACACACACACTCTTCAATCAGAGAACATAAACATAACCCAGAATCCCTTCATCTAGAGGATTAAAAAAAACTAAAAAACCAAACCAAAAATCTGCTCCATAAGTATCCAGGCTGGACGAGTGCTAAGGAGGTGAGGAGCAGGGAGCAGGGAGCAGGGAGCAGGGAGCAGGGAGCAGGGGCTGCTGCTGATCAATTTCTCCACCTGTACTGCTGGTTATGAGCTAAAATGAGGATAGCAAGCACTTGCCCTACACAGTACTTTGAATTTCCTGCCAAAGCCACCTTTTCTACCTCACTTTTACACCTCTTTTTGACAGCACTGAGAAGGACCATTGGCTTCAAGTGACTCAGCAGAGACCAGCTCCTCCTGCAGTGGTGATGGAGGGATGGGACTTCACAAGCAGGGACTGCCCATGCTGCCAAAACCCACACAAATCCTCCTACCAGGAGAGGTCTGAGATTCTCCTATTGCCTCCAGGTTTTTGGCCCCAGTGGGAAGAGCTGGCTTACCCCAAAAACACTGCCTGTCCCCACCCAGAGCCACCCTTCCCAGCCCAACCCCACCAGCAGAAGACAGGGCTGGGAAGAGGACACCTCCAGGCTCCTGTTTTAAACCTCTGCAATGGAAATGGGGAGCTGAAGGAGGACTTGGGGATGGCTGAGATCCTTGAAGCCAGCATGGAAGAGATGTATTTCATTTTTCTCTTTAAAGATTGCCTGGATGACCATCAACAAACCCGTTGGCACGTCAGATCCCCAGACACGTCGGGAGCGCTCCTGCTGCTTGCAAGGCAAAAGTTTTAGTAAATACCAAAAAACAGGGGAGGGGGAGGGAGTGGAAATCTTTATTTTGCTTTTCCTTTGTGTTGAACAACCCAGCTGACAGCTTCTCAGGCTCTCCTCTTGCTGTACTCCAATGCCACACTCCACTCCCTGATGCCGTGACCTGGCCCTGCTGACGGGTCTTCCAGGGCTTTGGGGGGATCTCTCCTACCACTCCTCAGTGACTGGATGGAGCTTTTATTTACTGTACAACACCTTCCCAAGCCCCGGGGACAGAGGTGCTGGCAGCCTGGCCTCATGCTGTGCCCCATGCTCTTTCTATGCACTGAGACAAGGCTGCAGTGGCAGGAGATGACAGCAAGGAATATTTAGCACAAGAAGATGCTCTGCAAAGGTACAGGAGGTGTAGCAAGAAAAAAAAAAACAAAAACCACCTTGCTGTGCTTTGTGTTTGACTTGCTTTGCATGAAATCCCCCCCAAAGAGACTCCCATCCCCCAGAGACAACGTGGACACCCCATTATCCTGCTGGCAAAGAGACCTGGGAAGGGTCTTCCCACAGCACCTGGAATGAGCCCCCAGGACAAAGGTTCCAAACTGGGACCCAGAGGTACAGACAGGACATATCACAAACCACTCAGGATTTATAGGCTGAAGTAACTGGGAAAGCTATTTCTGTACACCAGAGTAATTCACTTTTATGAGAACCCAATTAAAACACAGTATTTTAATTCATACTCAAGATTTCTAGCTTACCTTCTCCACATTCCCTTCCATGAAGTGAAGTGGAGTCTCAGTCCCTCATTAGCAGCTTTTTTTGCCAGCTCTAGAAACCTGCTGTTTCACAAGGTATCTAGATTTGTAATTTACAACAGAACTATGACAAACACTGGAATAAACACTATCAGCAGCAGAACTGATTAGATGATGGGTCTCCAGGCCTTTTCCAGCTTTTACTATTGCAGCGCAATAAACCAGAACCAAACCCCCCTCTCTTTGTCTTGCATCCATCTGGGGAAGGCTGCCAGTAAATCACTTCCAGTAAATTCTCTAAAATTAACTCAAGTCCTAGCAAGCATTACCCAGTGCTTTGTCACACTGGATACTGGGAATTAAGGCAGAGGTTACCCTGACAGCAGCATTGTCAGAGGAACTGATAGACTGTGGCACCAGAGATAAGACACAGGTTTTAAAATTATTTTTCCAGAGATTTCCCCGTGCAGATGTGGGGCTGTACCCAAATCCTCGTGTTCAACAGATTGCCCTCAGCTTTTGTGCTCCCTGCTTAAAGCCATTTATCTTTTTAACAATGAACTGCATGACTTAACTGAGCACTGTTTGCCAGAAAAAGTGTCCCCTTCTATTTGCCTGGGAGTTGCTATCTCCTGTTTTCCATTAGTTTTTACACTGGGAGGCTCAGTGCATCCCTCATCAGTCTCCTCTGGTTGTGCCTCCACAAATCCTCAGTTCATCCTTCTTTGCTTAAAGCTTTTCCAAGCAGTACAGTTATTTAATTTAGCCTCTCCCCACAGCACCTGGAATCAGCCTTGCCTGCCCTCCCCAAGCCACTGGTTTCACCCAGTGGCACCAGCTCAGAGAGCACCAAGCACCAGGGAAGAAAAACCCTTTTGTCCTTCACGGGCATCACTCACCCGCGCCGAGCGAGGCTGCAGCACAACCTTCCTTCTGAGGTTACCTTCCAAGGTCCTGAAACCAAAGACATCTAGAGTCCTCTGCAGGCTTTTCCACCCCCTGGCAGGAGTGGGCTGCCCACACACAGCACTTTTTTGGGGGGAGGCATCAGCATGCACCCCACAGGGCTTCAGCCACCCCCATTTCACAGCTGCCAGGAGCAGTGATTCAGCACTTCTCTTTAACTCACACCCAAGCAGACTGCAAATGTTTCTGAAGTGTGGTTTGTTGCTGGTTTTCTGGGTTATTTTGTTGCTTGCTTTTTTTTTCTTTTTTTTTTTTTTTTTTTTTTTTTTTTTTTAAAGAGCCTATCAAAAATAGCTTTACCTCCCAGCAAAAGAATTAACAGCTCATCTCTTCAATGACCATCTTGGTGCACACCAGGATAATGGAACTGACATGGAGCATGCCCACAAAGAATGGAAATGCTATTTTTCCAGCGTGCTGCCTGCAGATATTTCTCATCAACTGTCAGCAGAGATAGGGCTCCTCTGGAAATGAAAATAGCCCCCTCACAAGGGCTTATTAGAAGTGCTGAGGTCTTTGGTGGAGTGCTGAATAGAAAGCACAAAATTCCAGATAAGAAAAGGGAAAAAGAAAGCAGAGCCCAATAGATTTCCAAGCATTCAATTTATTTAGCACTGCACAGGGACTGCCACACAAACAAGCACAGCAACACTCAGAGGATTCAAGGACTCAGCACCTAGGTTTGTAGGGTTTGGGGTTTTTTACCCCAAATGCTTCTTTGCCTTCCTTGTATTTCAACAGCAACCCAAACACACTGCAAACACCCCAGTGCTGGTGTCCAGAGGCAGGGGCAGCTCTTCCCTGGGGCCCATCCCCAGGACCTGGGTCACTCCTGGGCTGGGGACCCTGATGGGGACAGCCCAAAGACCTCTTGGTCCCTCTGGTGCCCCCAGACATGGAGCCCAGGGGAAGATGGAAATACCACTTTATCGTTTTCCATTAAAGCCAAAATCCTCATTTTCCCCTCAATAGCAAGGATCAGACTGGAAAGCTTCAAAATTCCCTGAAATCTTCCTCTGTGGGGATGTGTCAGCCCTGAGCAGGGGGTCACGTTCCAGCCCTGCAGGGAGGAACCAGCCCAGGGGAGCAGAAAACTCTTGTGCTATGCAGGGTCTGAATCTCTCCTGAATCTCAGCCTGCAGCTACCAAAGCCCAAGCTGTTTGAAAGGGAATATTCCCAACTTTGTAAGAAACTGAGGAAATAATCACGTTGCTGATGTTTGGAAAGATAAAAACAACTAAAAACTGATGTTGGCACAGAGGCAAAGGGTGTGAGCCCCAGGCAATCCCACAAAGCCTTCTCCAGCATCCCTGTGCCCAGAACATGGAGAAGAAGATAAGGTGGGAATGGCAGATAGGTAAATGCATCTCAGTAAGTGAGAATATGTCTCATCCTGTGGCCAAAACAAACTGAAAAATTCATTTCACAAATGAACTTTTGACTGAAACAGGATATCTACCCAGAACAGGCAGTTCCTGAGCTGGGACCTGGACCCCAGCAGCACAGCTGCCTGCTCCTTCCAGCCCCAGGTTATGGATTCTGCAGTTCCTAATGACCACTGATTCCTATTTCACTGCAATCTAACATGAGGCACCAAATGAATCATTCCTGTCTCGTTCTCAGAGGGGCCTTACAGCAGCCTGTGCTGGGGGGCTCTGATGCTGGCCTGGCACATTGGCCACAGCCACAGCTAGCCAGGAGAGAAGATGCTCCTGACTCAGTCATTCCAGGCCACTAAATGCTGGTTATAAAGCAGAACACTGCTGGGTCCTGGCTAGCAGGAGCTGCATGGGAGAGAGACTGTCCCCAGGCAGCCACCCCCTGCACAAAATCCCCAGTCACCCCCCTGTACCCTCCTGCACAAAATCCAGTTTGGGATTTCAATCTCCTCTGCCACAAAATTCCCTGTACAACATGTCAGTTCAAAGCATTCATTTTATTGCTTTTCTTTAAATCTTCTTTCCTTCAAAAAAGGCTGCTGAAGGCAGGAACTCTCATCCCAATGGTTTTGCAGCAGGCTGTGCAGCCTGACCTGCCAGCAACCACAACTTACCACCCCAACATTCAGGAAAAGCCAAGGCTGCCTTCCCTCTGACTGCAGGAAACACAGCACACAGGAGCTCAGGAGCATTCCTGCTCCATCACCCAAACCCCACAGCATCCCTGAGCTGGTGGATCCATCACCACCTGCACCACTCTCAGCTCACCCCAGCCAGCCACACACAGGATGGGCTCTGGGGGATTTGCTTTGTCCTGGTTTGTTTGGTTCTGGTTCTGCTTTTTTTTAAACCTGAATCCTGAAAAGTCATTCTCTCTGGGTAGCAGCTCTGCAGTGGATAAAAGAAACTCAATATAACCCTGATATTTTATCCCAAATAATTTGTTGCCATAAACTCCATACAGAATCCAATAAACTAAAGGATCAATTCACAGCCCTTTGCCATTGACATGATGGATCTCTGCTGCTCAGAACTATACACAGGCTCATCACAACCCAGAGCATTAAGAGTCCTAGTTTTAATTATATGGCAGCAATAAATCCTGTAAAGTTGTCATAAACATCATCAAATAGATCATTTGCTTCACAGTACTCCTCAACGTAGAGGTCCATGAGTCTGAAAAAAAAAAGTAAAAATGTTGCTTTCCAACACTAAAAGCATCAGACCTCATTGTAACTTCCACCATAAATACCTTTTTTTAGCATTTCTGCTACAGGTGTTGTCTAGAGACATCCCAGCTACACTGACTCTGCTCCTGACAGCCTGGGGGCAGAAAGCCTGAAGAGGGACAAGGAGCCCTGGAGTGAGAGAATGAAGTCAACATCAGATTTAAAACAAAACAAAACAAACCAGCTATAATTTATGATGGAAATGCAGTCTTATTCAGAGACCCTGGCTGCTATTTCTGAGAGAGAAGATCTGAAATGAGGCATCTTGTCATAAAAAATATACAGGAATGCTCACAAAAATTCTCCAAGAAACCTCCTCCCTGTTAAAGGATGCAAAGTGAAAGGGTCTCCACAGCTACAAACCTTGCTTATGGCACTGCAATAACTGCTAGATTTTGGTCAAAATTTGAAGCCTAGTTCAATACCAAACTAGCTCAGTGCTGTTCAGAACCATTAACTGCTCATTCCAACAAGCCAGCTGTAGTTCCAAGTTAAGAACCCACAGATGCTGAGCAAACTGTTTGTTTTGTTCAAGAGGATAAAACCAATTATCCACTCCAGCCCATCCTCTCCCAAATAGCTGATTAAGTTAATAAACAATTACTTTTTGAAGGTGACAATGAAAGGCCCATATCCTTTTCAAACAAACACAGCATCCCCAGGTACTGCTTCCTTTAATCTTCCACTACAATGGTCTTCAAGAAAACCAAGAGATTGAAGCCCTGATATTAGGAAATCCCTGAGTCTCTGAGCAGTCTGTCATTAGGCTGAGGACACGTGTTGTGAAACCTCAGCCTCCATCACAGCTCAGCAGCTGCATTGCCAGCCCTACAAGAAGGAGCAGTAAATGTATTACTCCCAGTTCCACTGGCAAAAGGTTTCATTGCAAATTCTGCTTCAGAGGGAACAGAGCAGCTCTGGAGCAGTGATGCTGCCTGCTCCCTGCTTGGGATGAGCCTGGATACAGAGGGAAGGGACAGGATGGGATGGATACCCCACCCACCTCGCCCAAAATACCTAAACATGAGCAAGAACCCAGGGAGGATGGATCCCTGGATCACCACCAGCTCCCTGTGAGGGCAATCCCTGCCTGCTCTAAGTGCTGAGCAAGCAGACTGGGGATGGACCTGAGGGGCATCTTGGGGTACAGCTCAGCACTTCCCTCCTTTCCATCCCTCCTTTCCTTCCTTCCTTCCTTCCTTCCTTCCTTCCTCCCTTCCTTCCTTCCTTCCTTCTTCCTCTCTTCCTCTCTTCCTCTCTTCCTCTCTTCCTCTCTTCCTCTCTTCCTCTCTTCCTCTCTTCCTCTCTTTCTCTCTTTCTCTCTTTCTCTTTCTTTCTTTCTTTTCTTTTCTTTCTTTCTCTCTTTCTCTTTCTTTCTTTCTTTTCTTTCTTTTCTTTTCTTTCTTTCTCTTTCTTTCTCTCTTTCTCTCTTTCTCTTTTTTTCTTTCTTTCTCTCTTTCTTTCTTCCTCTTTCTCTCTTTCTCTCTTTTTCTTTCTCTTTTCTTTTCTTTTCTTTTCTTTTCTTTTCTTTTCTTTTCTTTTCTTTTCTTTTCTTTTCTTTTCTTTTCTTTTCTTTTCTTTTCTTTTCTTTTCTTNCTCTCTCTCTCTCTCTCTCTCTCTCTCTCTCTCTCTCTCTCTCTCTCTCTCTCTCTCTCTCTCTCTCTCTCCCTTCCTTCCCTTTTCCCTTTTCCCTTTCCCTTTCCCTTTCCCTTTCCCTTTCCCTTTCTCTCTCCTCTCTTTTCTCCTTTCCTTTCCTTCCCTCCCTCCCATCTCTCGCTCCCTCCCTGGGCTCCTCCCTCTGCTCCCCATGGCCACCTCACCAGAGATGCTCTTTACAGGATGACTTTACACTGCCCCAAGGACACAGCCCCTGTACCATGCCCCCCATGCCTGCACTCCTACCCCCAGGGCAGAGCTCAGCTCAGGCTGGGGACACCAAGGTGCTGCTTCTTCCTGCAGCAGTACTACTGGGAGATTTTTATTTTTTTTTAAATCACCATTACAAACAAACCCAAAAATATTGAAGTAGAATAACAAATGCAACACTAACACTGAGAGCCAAAGCAGCCTTCTGCAAAACAGAACTCAGCAGGTAGTACCTGAGTGGAGTGAAGGGAAGAGGCAGGTCATTTATTCTCGTTTTTTAAACCTTCCCTGACCCCCTGAGCTGGCATTCTGGTATTTGCAAGTGCCTTAGGAAGTCAAACCACAGCTGACATGCAGTCTTTCTGTCTCAGCATTTTGTCTGCCTTGATTAACACGTTTCCTTTTCCCACATTCACGAAAAAGGCAAGGTTTAATAGCTGCCTGGGTTTATTTCCACGTATCTGCAGTAAATCACTTATTAAAGATTCCTCCTTCGTGTTGCTCTGAGCTTCCTTCCTGCAGGGCAGAACACCTCAATGCTTCCAGCCTCTCACGCTCCACTGAAACCAGGCAAACGTTTGGACAGAAAAACATTTCTTCCCTTTTGTCTCTGGTTTGGAGAAAAGTTTTGGAAGTGAGTGCCCCAGCCCCCTGCCCAGCCTGGGGCCAACACCACCAGCTGCCCACTTGGCTCCATCGTGGGAAGCAGGAAGGATGCTGAAAACACCATCCTCCTCCAGCCTTGCCCCTGTGAATCTTGACACCTCAAATTCCAGCATCAGCAGGAAGGAGCTGAGGATTCCCAAACAGAGTGTATCCCAGGCCAGGCCCTTTGGGCTAGCCCAGATAATGTTATTTCACTGTAAGAAAAAGGGAAGGGTTTTTTTCCCTGAAGAGCCACTGCAAGGTGGGAAAAAAAGTCTCAAGTTACTCGCTTAAGAAACTTTCTTTTTCTTTGAAAAAGTCATACTCTGTGCTAGCAATGGGCAAACCCATTGGAAGATGGGGAAACACTGTGTTTTGTTAAGTGTAGTGGAAATTAAATGCAAAACCAGATTTTTCTTTACGCAAAATCATCATAGTTCAATTTCTCTCAAAAGAAAAGCTACAGAAGAGTTTTAAAAACCAAAAAAACCTTTCCCTGTCTAGGCCTGTTGACCTAGATCATGGTGTCTGCTGGGCAGTAAATCTTTTTATGACAAGTTTGAACTCCCTGCCTTGTGAGGGCTGTGGCAGCTCCTCTGCTGTTGTGTCCCAAAGCACTGCAGCTGAGGAAGAAGGGAGGATTTTCTCTTCCCCCAGGCAGGCAGTCACACTGCTCCTGGAACTGGCACCTTTTCCACCCTGCACTCAGCCTGTCCAGCTCTGGACTCACAACCCTAACTGAGAAAACTTAAAGAAAAAAAAAGAACACACCAAAAAACACCCCTAGAGCCAGGTTGTGCTTTGTGCAAATGATACAGGAGTCTAATTAGTCACTTCCCAGCAAGAGGTAATGTGATCATGCACCAGGAGCTGTAAGCAGGAAGGAAAACAGAAGAGCCGGATGCTGCAAACAACCTTGAAAGAAATTATCTCATTTCTAATTAAAGGCAAGGAGAAATGAGGGTAGATTCATAGCTGTGCATTCTAATTTTAGCACGGCTTATTATTCAGAAATATGGAAAAAAGAATTTAAAGACTGTAATAGAAAGAGCTAGAGGATTTATAATCAGCTCCTGAAGCAGCACCAGTGTCTGTGGTGATACCTCCTGGAGAACTGCCGCAGGCAAAACATCACCAGCAGCTTCCACCCCCAAATTAATGAGGAGTTTAAGGGCCAGGCTGATGTGAAATCACATCTCATTTGGCCTCAAATGACAACAGGAGGACCCTTGGTGTAACGGGTGCTTTTTGAAACTCTCAGGAACTGAATTCTGCAGGTTTTATCATTTCCATCAGATTTTCAACACCGCCTTTCAGGCCACACGCATCCATCTCAATCCTGTTAGAAAAAGCTCTTGAAGGATGAAGAAAGGATCAGGTTATCCTTTTCATGGCAGTAACACATCCCATCATTGACTGGCTCAATCCAGAATTTCCCATCTACCCGGAGTGCTCAGTCCCTGGGCCAGGGACAAGCAAAGCTCAACCAGTGCAGCCTGTGATGCAGGGGGAGGGACAGGAAAGAAATACAGATGTCACTGCATTTTCTCCCCTCTTCCTTTGCTGGCTGATCAAAGTAGGATCAGGATGTTGGTGAGAGTCAGGGACGTTGTAATTTTCGTTTAAATTAAGCCCTGGGCAGTTTGCCTCCTGGCAGTGCAGCAGGAAGGGGAGCAGAGAGAAGGCAGCCTGCAGGAGGAAGGAGGTTTGCATCACTCCTCTCACCTGGGTTATTCTCTTTCCTAGTGCAACACACCAACAGACCTCTGGGAGAGGCAAGAAGATGACAAAGTGAGAATATTAACTATTCCACAGAACAGGAACCTGTTTAGAAGAAAGTGTGTGTAGGGGGAGAAAGATATATTAAGAAAAAGCAAAAATTTGAATGATTACACGGTGGCAAAAACTAATGAAGTATGGCAGAAGAGGGACAGGAAATGTGCTGTCAACAAAAACAAAATTGTAACATGCAAAAATAGAAACCCAGCAGTCAAAGCTGATCAGATCTCAGAAGGACTCAAAAGCAAAGAGAGTTTCCCAGTCAAGGAATTAACAGGAGTGAGCATGTGTGTGGGCAAGCAAAAAGAAAAAAAAATATTCCTACACAAAGTCAGTTTAATTATGTTTTAAACATGTGCTTCTAGAGCTCAGGAAAATCTATTTCCAGCACAGCATGAAGTCTGCAGGAAAACAGACAGCAGGCATTGAGAGGATACATAAATATGTTTATTCTCCTGAAGAGGTTTGTGGGGGTGTGACATCTTGTGTGTGCTTCAGCAGTTTTCTAGGACTGTAACAGCTGAGGAAGCTGTCAGTTTGGTGCAGCATTAGCCAGATTAATGGATGTGTTACCATCATAATTATGGGAGCCCAAAGTATAGGGTCTGGAGATTAAAAGGCTTTAAACAAATTGAAACCCCTCAGCTCCCCAGTTACATTAATGAGTAACTAACACACAACAAATGAGCATAATTACTTGTGTTCCCTGAAAAGAACCCATTTCAGAGAAAACATTTGCAAGGCACGGGAAGAAACCCAGACTGATGCTGTGGTGTCCAGCACACTGAAACCCTGCATGAAGAGCTCTGGTTGGGTTGGGCAAGATCATCCTGGAGGTCCCTTCCAACCTGACATTCCATCAGCTCTTCCTGCAGCAGGAAGGAGCTGCATAGACATATTTCAAAAGGTTTCAGGAATAATAATAAGGAACAGAGAAAAAAAAAAAAACAACCCACAAAGGTTGAAAACTAAATTAAAATTAATTTAGATAGTATTTGCTTAATCAGAAGGTTAATGTTTTTCTCCTCAGGAGAGCAGATAACATTTCCAAGCATTAATCAGCCTCCTCCTGCTCCCCTGTAGCTAGGAAATACTGCTCAGGGCACACAGCAGCACCATGGCCAAAGCCACACTGCATGTGGAGCAGAACCAGGGACCTGGGAGCTGATGGGGCAGACAGACCTCAGCTTCTTCCCTCCTTCCTTGACCTTGTTTGCCCTTGGGAGGGCTCAGGAATCCAGCAGTGCAGAGGCAGTGAACAGTCCTGAGCTCTGGCCCCAGCCCCACACTTTGTCCTGGTCTCTCATCTTCCTGGGCACTGAGCTAGAGGAGGGGATGGGCAGAGGGAAGAAGCTCTGACCCCAGAGCTGGGATGTGCAGCTAACATTTTTCCTAACAAATTGCCTTTTTTGGGGTTGGTGGGGTTTTTTTGTTTGGTTGGTTTTGTTGTGGTTTTTTTGTTTTGGTTTGGTTTGGTTTTTTGTTTGGTTGGTTGGTTTGGTTTTGTTTGGGGTTTTTTTTGTGGTTGTTTTTTTTTTTGACTATGCTACATTATCATCATTAATCCCTCAGCAATTTAACAAGTACAAGGAGCCCTTAATTGCTGAGCAGAAGGTCCCTGGATAAGGAGATCCAGCTGATAAGGAGATGACAGGAGTGTCTCCAGCACATCCCCATCCATCTGTCCCCCCCTCCTGCTCCTGAGCCACCTCGGTGGGGCCAGACCAGTGCCCACCACAGGTGTGCCCAGCAGCCCTCTGCAAAGGTGGAATTCATGATGAGATTATTATCACCAAGGAATCCCCAGCAGCACTCAGGCAGATCTCACTGCCAACCTCTGGGACACAGCCCAACTTTCAGCTTCACTTTTTCCAGGAGAGCAAACGTGGTGCTGGCAGCAACACCTTCTGCTCTGCTCCTTCCCTCCTGCCCCTGTCTGGAGGTGACATGGGCACCACTTGTCCCAGCCCATCAGCAAGCCTTGTAGAAGGTGCAGACAGAGCAAATCATCTAAGAGAATTTTATTGATGTCATTTATACCTCTCCCACATGCCTGATGTAAAGACAAACAAATGAACACCTCGCCTGCCCCCCAACCTGCACCAGACCTGCACAGGAGGCATCCTGAAAAGCCCCTCAGGTCCTCATCCTCCCCCCAGTTCAGCTTTGGCTGAATTTGAGAACCCTGGGAGCAGGTCTGCATCACAGCACAGGCTCCTTCTGCACGCAGGGGAATGACCATGAATTTCATCTTCATCCCCAGCTGAGCTGCTGCTAGCAGAGCCAAAACCCAAGAGGTGCTTGGGGGGCTCAGGACTGTGACTTAGAGTTTGGGATGGGCAGGACCTCACCCAGCCCATCCTGCCCTCCCCTGCCCTCCCTCCTCATGGGCAGCTCCGGGTAAAACACATCTCATGACAAGGGTCTGCCCAGGAATCTGCAGGCTACAATTAGGACTTCCAAATGAAACTGATGGAAGCATTGATCTACTTACACACCTTCAAGAAGTTGTCCTAACTGTACCCCGTGTGACAATCAGGAAGGCTTTTTTCCTACTTTTTCCACATTTATGGTGCAGCAATTCTGCCTATAAAAGCAGTGGGAATCCAAAAATACAGAGCTGGGAGCTCCAAACTGTCACCAAGTGCCTGATACTTTCCCTTGTTGCAGGTCCCCTTGGTATAACAATTCACATTAGCAATTGCACTTTCATTCTGGCAGAAGGTTTTAATTATGTCTTACAATATTACAAGAACATACAGATTATTAACGCCTACTCCTAAAATCTCTGCTTGACTGGTTGTTTTTTGTTTTAATTTTACTTTAGGAATGGCCATCTCTCCATTGTTTACCAAAAGCACCTGGAAGTCTTCAGGAAGAGCAGACCTAACACTTTGGATGCTCCTGATTTTCTCATCCTAGCATTTATGCACTCATTAAAAGCCAACAAGCATCCCTGGCTCCAGGAGTCTGCCCAGACACACAGAAAACTGACCTTCAAGTACAGCCTCACAGAAAGGAGCAAGAATTTCTTTAACAGAATCCATGGCCAAAGTCATTTTACAAAATAACTGATATTTAAGGGTTTATAAGATTAATTTTCTAACTGAAAGAATATACATTCATCACACTGCCTGATCGAGTCATTTTAGTACAACTTCATTATTTTTTATTTAGTTTTTTTTACTCCTTGTACCATTACCAAACAGTACACCAAGGCCAGTTTAGTCTGGAAGTTAAATTCCAGATGCACCACGACCCAGTTGTGGGGAAGCAGTTCTTTCCTCTGAGACTCTCATCATGCCAGAAAATCCAAAACAAGATCAACAGCATTTCCCATTGCAGCACCTGCCTTGTCTCTTTGCTGGTTCACAACCCTGATCTCTTCCCCCATACCATTTATACCATGTTTTTTTTCTTTTGGTTTTTTTTTTTTGTTTTTTTGTTGGTTTTTTGGTTTGGTTTGGTTTGGTTTGGGTTTTTTTTTTTTTTTCTAAGTACACCCTCAAAATCTGCACAAAGTCCCAAAAGAAAATGATTTCAAGCACACCCATAAAATTAAAGATGACATGACCAGCAGTTAAAAGAAAACCCCATCGCAGAGCCAGCAGAATGCTCTCCTTTAGCACCAGCATCCTCAGAACCACAACAAAGCAGCAAGTAACAACCAAGAAAAACTGTGTGCATTTTCTGTAAGAAAAAATTTATCTAGGCTGCCTCAAACATCCTAGCAGTTGACAACGTAGAGCAAAAAAAATACTCCAACCACTCAAATAATAAAAATAAATAAATAAAAAATATATCCAACCCCCAGCCAAAGGAGACCTACCTCTGCTTTCTTTTTGGATGGATTCAAATGGCTCCAGCTCTCTTCTTCCCCACCTCCATGGTGTGCAGAGGGACAATGAACTGTCACAGCTCAGCACCCCCAACAGAGCCACCTCATTACTCATTCCTAAAGCAAAAGAACTAAGGGCTTCCTGAAATATAGCAAATATATAAATTTAAATGCTTTTGCCACAGCATATATTTCAATTTCATTGTCTTGTCATGTCATATAATAAGGATTAAAGTGCCTAACACTCAGGACTAACCAGATACCTAAATAATGAATACCATCAGACAGAGCATCCTTGAGGAAATTAAATTAAATGCTTGAGTGAAAGGTTTATCAGCCATACAGATCTTTAACCTTCAAAACAGAAACAGCCCTTTGAGAAAAGCCAGCCAAAACCTCTTCCCACCCCATTTTTGCTCACTGCAGCTACTTTCACACCTCTCCATCAGGGAAACAACCTCCTGCCTCCCCTTGGTGACCCAAGGTGACCATCAGCCCACAGAGCCATGTGTCCCACTGCCCCATCCCACCCCCTGCCCCAGGGAAGAACCCCTGGACTCCACCACCTCGCTGGTGACAAAAGAATCCACAAAGCCCACAGGAAAACACCCACGAGCTCTTTGCCTCAAGCAGATCACAAAGAATCCAAGGCTGCCAGCACACTCCCACCAACCACTCCATCTGCCCCCAGCCGAGCACACCAGGGCACACGGGGCTCAGTCCTGGCTTCCAGTCTGTGGCCAAAATAAGGCAATTTGAAATAAGACATTTTTTATCAAGTTTGAAATAGGAGAATTTAATACAGCTGAAATTTAAGACGCTCAGAAGTGGAAGCAGCTGCTGAACCCACTAACACCAACCCATAAACATCAAATTAAACTTATGATTTCCACTGGAGCAGCAATTAAGGAAGATTGCTGATATATAAAGGGTAAAACAAGAGAATTTAACATGGTTAAGTTATCCCGAAACCACAAAAGACTGGCAAGTTTTTATTACAAAGGGCTCTTCTCATTAAATGGAGGAAGTCTTCCATGATTCAAGTTTATTTGGTTTTCCAGGCACCACCATTAGACAAGGAATCTTGTTCTTGTCCTTCAGCACATTCTGGAGAGCAGAACGTGCAAAGCCCCCGATGCTCACAGCTGAATGCAGCAGAATAACCACACAGGAGGTCAGATGATGGAGGTCAGCATGGGTTTGGCTTCTGGTTTGGCTGATTTTTTGGTGGTTTGTTTTGTGGGGTTTTTTTACTGTTGTTTTATGGTTCTACTGAAGTGCTGCTGGTCAGTACCCTGTGGAGCCAGGATCCATTCCCAGGCCCAGAATCTGCTCCCCTGCCTGGCTCTGCAGTACCACCCTGGACAAAACATCCAGCTGGGCTGGTCAGCATCACCCCTGTGGAGGTCCCGTGACCTTCAGTATAAAGAACCTGGGGCAATAGATTGCAGACTGCACAGCTGGGAGTGCTGTTTACCAGGTGAAGTTGTATGATACAATAAACACCAAACTGGGAAATCTGAGCAGCATCTCACAGCTTTCAGGGGTTAAGAGCACTGAGAAACTGCAGTTCTGTGCAGATAAGCAATCACTACAGCAACCTTTAAATCACAAAGAAGGGCCATCCACCATAAATAAACTGGGTTAATTTAATTCATTACTATCCTTGAGCACTCCTTGCTCTCCATAAATATTCTCAGCATTTTGTCTTCATAAATTCCTCCCTTCCCCTCATCTCCCAGACAGCTCCTGTGTATGTTTACTTGGAGGAAAACCTGACCTACTTCTAAGGCACCTGAACAGACATTTCTCCAGGAGTGGCATCCCTGGGGCAGGAGCCACCACCTCACCAGTCACCTCCAACCTCATCTCTCCTGCCCCAAAGCACCTCCTGAGGAGCTGCCAGATGCTCTTGCCAGAGCCCTCACACGATGACTGGAGGCAAAAGCAACTGCACAGAGTTACCTCTAAATCATCCCAGGGCCACAGCACTTCTCAAGGCCAGCTGGCACACTAGTGGGCAGGTATTTTATTTATTTCAGGCAAGACAATGACTTGGTGCACTAACTAAATGAGTTGAATCAACTGAATGATAAAACAAACCACTGAAGAAATCCATAGAGATGTATTTCCCCCATTAGAAACCTGTGCAAATTACTGGGTGTGCTCACAAGGACCTTTGTATCCCAGTTAATTCTACTCTGTACTAAACAGGAATCTGGATTTTAAGGGGCAAATCCCCCAGGAGCAGAGTGCACGATAACAGCACGTTACTCCTGAACAGTGCAGCCAGCATGTTTGGGCATCAGCATTCTCTGGAATGGCCTCCACTTGACATTTCCTATAGGAAAATCTAAACAATGCCTCCTAGCTAATGAATAAATTAAATGGCATCCCCAGTTTAGCCAAACACTACAGGCAAAGAACCCTCCTGCCACAGAACACCAGGTGCTAGGATCAATCTCACTCATTAAACCCATTTCCCTGCCTGGCAGCTCCATGGGAAGGACCTGGCTTGGCTTTTGTTTGTTTGTTTGAGTACAGAGGAGAATCCCAAGGACAAGTCTGACATTGGAATGAATTTCACTCTGATTCTTCAGTCTTTATTATGCAAATGAATTCTCATTTGAGCTTGTCAGATTTGGCAATCAAGGCCCTGGAGAATGTCTGTTAGCTAAAAACTTTCATTGCAGCACACAAATACTCCACATGACTTCTACTGAAAAAAAGTCTCAAAGGATAACAGTGAGATACATAAACAATTGTGGCTCCACAATAGACACTATGATGTCTAATTGTCATTCAAGCTCCATCCTGTGCTAATACTGCCCAACACATTCAAGTATTTCCTAATGATAAAACCAATTAATATTTATGTCAAAAGCCCCCCCCAAATTCTCTATCATCCTGCTTCAGGAAAAAAAAATTATAAAATAAAATAAAATAAAATAAAATAAAATAAAATAAAATAAAATAAAATAAAATAATAAAATAAAATAAAATAAAATAAAATAAAATAAAATAAAATAAAATAAAATAAAATAATAGCAGTCATAAAAATGGTGGCTTAAGCTAACATAAACCCCCCTTCTCTTCCTCTGCAGAACAGGAGCTGCAGCTCAGCTCACCTCACTCGAGGCATCACCAATTATTATTCCATCTGCCTGCTCCCCCTGGTTTCTCCAGGCTTGCTTCTGCTGTGTTTCCTAAAACCTACACAGAGCCCATTCAAGGTGAAAAACAAAGTTTCAAGCAGCAGGGGAAAGGTTCAAACATGCCGTGGGATTTGTAGGACAACTGAAAGATTCTTTCCAAGGGGGGTGACATCCCTGCCAGCCTCCTGGGCACTGACACTGCCTGGGGAGCTCTCCTGACATCAAGGGAGCTTCATTCACAGTCCAGAAGCGTGGCATCAATCATAAGGAAGGAGTTGTAACTTTTAGGCAATATCCACTCTAAAAGCTTCTGCTGGGAGAGGAACATGAGCTTTTCATGATTCCTTCAGAGTTCTATGAAAACTCCCTTCTCCCGGGGTACTGACTGTCAATAAATCTTGCAGACAAGTAGGTCTAAATGGCAACAGGTTCTTTGCAAGAAGAAAAGCCAGTTGCCTAAAAGCATCTCCAGCAATCCTGTGATTCATCTGTTGAGAATAAAGGTAAACTGAAAACCTAAAAACCTTGGAGGCAGCTGGAGAGCACATTCTGCCCTTGCCAAAGGAGAGCTGCTAAAACTCCGGGTTTCTCTTCATCCTCACAAGAACGGTTTGAAGTTTCTCAGCACAGCTAGAAGCTGCTTTTCCTGCCTTGTTCTACAAAGAGCTGAAACATCTTGCTATCAGAGTGACTGCTCCTGAGAGCAGTGCCAGTGTCAGTGGTGATGTGCATCCCTGGGCAGAGCAGGGATGCAGCGGGGAGGCCCAGGCATCCTCACTCATCACCTGCACTTGCCAAGATCTCAACTAGTAATAACTGCCAAGTGCACAGGATCTGTATCTAGAGAGGGTGAGACACTTCCCTGCCCATCCCTGCACATTCAGCTGCCAGCACGGTCACTTCCCTGGGTTTTCAGCTCTTTACAGGTTCCTGGTTTTGTACTACAAATTTTTTAATTATATCCACATCATTAAAACCACTAATATTTACCAGTCTGTTAGGGAAAGTAAACTGTCACCATTCACAAGAAAACAATTTTCCCTTTCTTCTATTAGACATAACAATAAAAGCTGCTACTGAGGAAAAAAAAAATGCTTAAATTCATTAAATACCTGCAGCCCCAGCCAGCAAGCCACATCTATGTCTACACTTCATCCACAAGCTCTGCCTTGATAAACACACCTGGTGCTAAGATCCAGCCATGAAATAAAACTCTGAAAAGTTTAACTGAAAACACAGGAGAGCAGGGAGAGAAACTCCAAGGGAAAGCAAAGGCCCAGCCCGAGAAGCTGTACCTGGTAAGGAAGGGCAGGTCAGCTGGGACAGATCCACACCACCTGGAAAACTCTGCCCAGGCTCCAGGAGGACAGCAGGAAAGTACCTGGACACCAGGGATACTATTGCCAGTGAGACACAGAGTTTTTACACTTTAAAACAGTGCAGAGTATTCTAGAGAAAAAAATAAAAACAAATAGCACAGCCCCCCCAACAATTTATATTCCTCTCGTTCAAATCTTGCCTTATTCACACCTTTAGGATACAGGATGCACCCATGCAAGCTTTTCACTCCAACAATTCCCTTCCAAAGCATCAACCAAAAAGCCAAAAGGAATAATTATAAAACTCTCAATGTATGAAGAATAAAAATTGAAAAAATTCACATTTCAACAAATAACACAGGGACTGACAACTGCAATTTCTAGATGGCTTTAAAATGCAGTCCCACCACATCCCCCACCACTCATCCAGCTGCTGGCAGCCAGGGACAGCAACATCTCTGTTTTGTCACTACCATATCATTTGTCTGTCACCTACTACAGCTGGGAAGTGCTCCTGACACCTCCCAATATTTCTGTGTGTGCTGTCACCAAGCCAGGAGTGCAGTTTGCAATATCCACTAACAACCCCCCTGGGTATTTGCACACAGAAACTCCCATCACACCTCGGCTCAGCAAGGTGGACACAGCTGAGGTGCTGCAGCAGGACTGTGTCAAGTACAGAAATGCAGAAACATCTTTTCATACTGAAAACCTGAATTTTTAACTTGTGTTGATCTATTAGAACGAGCACAGAGTGCTTCACACTTGTCAATATGTTGAAAAGTTTTCCTCAAGAGCATCCCCAGGATTTTCATGTTGGTTTCTGACACAACATTTGCTCAGACAGATAAATGCTGGAGATGAGGGAGGTAATATGGGTGTCAGGGAAGTATAATAATGGTAATATTGCTCATTCCTATCAGCCTCTGACTGACAGATATTCCTATTGTTTGCAAAGCTATCACAGACTTTACTTCATGTCAGCCACAGAACTACCAACAACATTTCAAACACTGCATACATCAGCATTTTTTTTTTCCCTTGCCAAATTTTAAACTCAAATTTTAACTCACTGAACTCTTAAGCAGTACAGAAGAAATAGAAAAAAAAATATTGGTTAAGCTTCCTGGTGGTACAGAGCCTCTCACTGGGCAGGAGGGAAGGAGGGATGAGTGAGAGGGCAGAACCTTCACCGGGTTTTTGGCTTCAGCAGCTTCTAGAGCTCAAGCACTGCCAGGAGACACGTGTGGTACCACCTGTGGGGTCTGGCACCTGTCTACATGGGGTATACACACTGGACAAGTGCACCCTTACACCAGTAGTCATTTTTTTCATTTAGTTTTGTTAGGTTAAATCCCTTCAGCAACACACCTTGAGCTAACCCCAGCCTGTACAGCAATAATGAGGAAGGAAACACAAAAATGTGGAAACTCTGGGCAATCAGGCTTGCAAGGGAGCTCCCAGAGTTGGCAGAACACCATTCCCTTCCTATTCCACTTTTATGGCAAAGTGCTGTGCGTGATGATCAATGACATTTGCCATATGTCAGGAGGAGAACCTCCAAGAACTGAATCAGCCAGGCTCTGGGAGTGCAGCAGTCCCATCTCCATGGCTTGGGAAGCACCTTTCCTGCAGCAGCCAGGCCCTGCAGAGCTGCTTGGGTGGTTTTCAGGAGATCAGGAATTACTGAGAGAGACTTTCTGGGGTTGTTTGCTTTTTTTAGCCCTTCTTCAAAGGAGAGAAAATGTTGGTTATTAGCTTTCAGCATTCCTGCTTCCTTCCTGCAGCCCCCCCCAGCCAGAGCACATCCTTGCCACCCAGCACACCACAGAGACCCCGTTGCCAAAGGACACAAATCCCAGTCTGAGATTTATTCCCCAATCCCCATGCCACAACAAACCAGCCCTTCCCTCTGCCAGAACACCTTGGCAACCATTATTCTAATGTCTTCTATTTAAAATATCTCACAAAAAAAAAAAAGGGGGACATTACAGACCAGTGTCCCTCCAGTATCTGTCAATTCCTCCTCAGATACAAGTCCAGTATGCTGGAAAACAGGAGATTTTCTGGCTGGAGCTTGTAGAGTCAAGGCAGTGAGCAGCACAGCTCTCAGCAAGGCAGTCCCCATTTATTAGCTTAGTTCTTTAAGTCTGCAATTGGAAGACACTGCCTACTCTGGGACTTCTCCCTCAAGCTTCAGAAATGGGTTTTATTCTTGAACTGGGTGATGAAGCTCCATAAATAAACTTAATGTGTTGTCACAATATCCAAATCAGCACTTTACATTTTATTTGTCAACAAATTTGTGAGAAGCTCTCAGTGAATGCACACACTCAGCTCTCACATCCTTACAGGGGGCTATTGACAGTATTTGCTGCCACTGTTACTGCAGCAGCCCAGTGCATACAGGAATCTGACAGATAAACATGTTGCCATGGAAACTACCAAAATGAATGCCTTATTTTCTCAGCTTGGCCATAACCCCAAACTTTTATTACAGTATCCAAATGCTTTGTTCACCTGCTTTATATGATCATAACACAGACCTGCTCTCTTTAAAAAAAAACAAACACTAATACACTACAGAACCTTCCTCACATACTGTGTTTCCTTCCAGGTAGCAGATTCATAATTTCTACTGATTTTATGACAAATGACTTTTGTAGCACCTGAAAACAGTGAACAAGAGAGACAAAAATCTGCATGAAAGCATCAGACACCAAAATAATGTTGACGATTTGTCACCACTCCGTGAAAACCTAAGACAGGCATTGCCCTTACAGAGCTGCATTTAAAGCATCATTCACATGGCAAAGACAAGCTCTCAAAATTACAGTTTCATCTCATTACTCATGTACACTCGTTTTAATTAATCACACTTTCTTTACAATTACAGCTGCAATCAGAGCACACGCTCCCTCCCAGTCTGCTATGCAGAGACCAATGGTTTGTTTCCCCCCAGGCTCACTACAGGTTTTACTCTTAATCTGGACAGAAAACTGCCAACAACAACTGTCTTCAAAGACACCTTTCCAAAAACACTGAATTTAACCCACAGATTTGAATCTGATGTCAAAGATCAGAGGTTTTTCTGCAGCTAAGTCCTTTTCCATGTCAAATTCCGTAGCCATGAATGAAGAAAAAACACACTAAAAAAACCCAAACCTCTCTGACTCCAGGACATGTTCTTCCTGACAAGACAAATTAAGATCCTCCCTCTCTCAGCAGCCTCCTGGCAGGACAGAAATCTGGGGATGGTGAGAGCCTGTCCTGGCCCCAGGGATGGTGCCCTGAGGGGAGGGGGGTCAGGGTAAGGACCTGCAGGAAATAACCAGAGCTCTGCTGGGCAGTCACAGTGACCTTAATTAGTGGAAAATTAAAACAAAGTTAACTTGGTGAGATGCCAGGCTGCCAAACTGCCAAACTCAGCAATGCTCTGGAGCTTTCTGGAGCTTTCTGGAGCTGCAGCCCCTGGGAGAGCAGAACACAGAGGAGGGGCTGCTGGGACAGAGTCACCCCCTTGCCTAAAGGTACCCTTTTTTTCCCCCAAAAAAAGTGCTGGCCTTGCCATGTTTAGGCCACCTTATCAGACACTTCCCAGTGTCCTGGGTGGCAGCTGGCATGATGCTGATGTGTGTCAGGAAGAGCCACCAGCAGCAGCAAGAGGCAGGAGAAGGGGAGAGGCTGCAAGATGCAACACTCCTCTGAGCTGGTCAGGATTACACACTGAGTATTCCTTCAAAAGCACGTGTGTGTGTTCAGAGAAAACCTCTAGAGTTATTAGGAATGTATTTACAACCACCAAGGGGAGCAGTGATGAGAAAGCTCAAGCCATTTTTTCAGTAAGAGGACCATTTAGTTTTTACATCCTTAAAACCTTTGGCTTTTACATCCCACACCTTCTTCCTCAGACCCCTTTTAATCCTGGAACTTGGAATTTAGCAGTGTTCCAGCCTGGTGTGAACATTTCCTTCGTTGTTTTCAGGATGCTTTCAGCTTTGGTGCCTGTACATTGGGAGATGTACCCTGAGACACCAGAGGGGCTTGGAGGGCTCTGCTCCTGCCCAACAGCTACTGCCCAGCTGCCTGGATGAATCACTTCAAATGCAGTAATTACAGCTACAAAAAGGCACAGAAAGTTTACCTCTTCCAGCTCACCACACACCATTCTGCACAAGCAGAATCCTTCCCTCTCTAATTACTGGGGAGGGTGATGGATTTGGGGCCTTCAAACACTGGACTACCTTTCCCAGTTTGAATCTCTATTAGTATATTGATCCTTTTTGTGTCCTTTTTTTTAGTATCCTTGAGGAAAAACTGTAATTATGCTGGTTTTTTATGTTTACAGATGATCTGCTTTCTCAATTAAAGGTATTCAGAGACTGACAAATACACTATTAAGAAGAGCAAGGTGGTGGCACCCGTGCAGGTACTTCCCAGCAGAAAAGCTTCACTTCATTTCCATCCTAATAACCCATGGCACTCATTATAAAGTGGTTTTAGAAGTCTGCCAGACTGGAAAATAAGGAATTTTAAAAAACAATTTTAATTACTCCACCAGAACATACATTAAGCCAAAACAAATTAAGATATTTTGCTACATTTCTATAACAACATGAACAATTACTCTGGGTTTTACTTGTATTTTCAAATACACACACTGAGATGGCAATATGTAGGACTAAATACAGCAAGAAGGACTCAGGACATTGGAACAAAACCCCCAAAGTCAGGCAGTTTAACTTTTAATTCAGTGGACTGGAAGAGAAGTTCCATTCCAAACCAGATCCACCAGGTCTGCACAACACTCCCAGGCTGTGGCTATCCAGCCCAACCCCCCAGAGCAGATGGGAAGTTACCATTCAATTGTAGCTGCCCCTGAGAAAAATCAGATTGCTTATTTACTGAATAATGTTTTCCTAAAAAAATAATCTTTTAAAATGAGGCTGTTCAGTGCTTCCTGCTAACTGGAATCGTTGTCATTTGTGTCACCAAGCAGAGCAGAGGAACCCATGTAGGACAGGATTTAAATTCTACAGTATTGCCTTGTCTTATTCCTCTTCCCCACCTTTTACAAGACCAATCAAAAACTTACGGATGAAAATTCTGCTTCTTCCCATCTTGTTCTCTGAGGCAGAAGCCTTCTAGAATTTCAACCACCTCCCCCCAAAAGACATTCAATCAATTTCCAATAAAACTGGACCAGTCTCCCCAAACAATTGCATACACAGTTCTGTAAGTATTACAAACAAATACTCCCCTGGGATCACACAGGACGTTTGTTCTAGAGCAACAGGCTCAGTATGTCTTTCACCAGGCTCTAACGTAGAAATAATGTTATTTATGGAATATCTTAGCTTTGTTTCTCAAGCTAAGAGCAAGAAGCAGAATCTTTGTGCAGAAAACTTCACCTTTGGAAGAGGCACAGCATGCAGAGTTCAGCAGCCTGAATGTACCAACAAAAAAGTCATTTCAGGTACTCAAATGCAACAGGGTATAAGTGAAAGACAAGTACTGCATAGTTTTGGGCTGTCAAAAAAAGCATCAAAAAGGTGAATTCACTCTTATATAGATACATGTTTATACATTCGTTTATTTTTTTAAGCTTAGATTGACTTGGAAGCTGTTAATGTTCAAATGAAATCAAGCAATGTAATATTTATTTATTTTTTTACAAATTACCCAATCACAGAGGAAAAACAAATGCAACCAATGGAAGACATCTCACTAAATGCAACCAATTTGGAGATAGTCTCAATGCATACTTCAAACACCAGCTAGAGTTATTTTCCTGCAATCACAGGACAGGTAAAATGGGTTGGTTTAGTCAAGAGACACCAGATTCTTGCCTAATATTTGTTTAAAAATACAGCAATTCAATTACATAGGAAAAAAAAGCATGATGACACCAAGCAATGTCCTTTTTGTTTGGACAAATCACTTCTTTTTTTTCGTATTTGTTAACATCATGTAGCTTTTTAGCTTCAAGATTGGAAGGTCAAAGTGAAGCCTTCCAAATACCTTTTGGGTGACAAACCCAGCAGTGGATGTTCATTTCCCATTACTGCAAAGGCACCAACTCCACTGCACCATGACCTCAAAGTTCTTTCAAAAGAAGAAGAATGAAAAATATTTAAGCTGTGGACAAAACCAAGGACCAGTAGATGAGTATATATATATATTTGTGTGTTTATTAAAAGGGGATCAGCACCAGACACAATTTTTGTCTATTGTCAGCAGTAAACACTAAAAAGCAGCTGCACTAATTGTAATTAATCTCGTTGCAATCCTATCAGGGACTCAGAGCATCTTCCTTCCATTTGCTGAGCCTCAATGCCTTCAGAACAGCACGTTCAGCTACCAGGAAAACCACCTGTACTTCATAAACTTCTATTCCCTCTTCTTCTGAGTTTCCCACAGATTCCCAGTCCTACCAGGCTACTCTCCAGCTCATTGCAAGGACTAAACTGGGGCTGGGCAGCAGCACCCCAGCTGTCCTGGGAATGATGATGCTCTGGGCAGGGGATGCTCCCAGCTCAGAAACTTGCAGCTTCTGCTCACTTTCCATCACCTCCCCTTTAGCAAACCACATTGCTAAAATATTTGGAGTGAGAGAAGAAGTTCTACTCCACCTGCTAAATGCTTGAGCCTCCTGTTTCCATAGGGCTCAGGAAATTTAAGGGTCTTTACAAGGATTGTTTCAACCAGGGTTGAGAGTTCAAAAGCAACCTCACAAGTAGCACCTCTCACAAATGGCAGAAGACTCAGCATCGATTCTCTTGTAGGTCAAATGACTTCTGAAAATAAGAGGTTCTTAATATATTTACTTTGCTTTCCTCTTCCACATATTGGAGACATTTTGAATTAGTTTTGCTGAAGAAAACACAAGACTGGGGCTTTGTTATCACAAAGGTCAAACACAAAGGAAACTGAAACTAATTCAGAAACCACTAAAGCACTGCAGAAACCAAGTACTTCAGAGCCTAGTATTTTGTCTGTTTGAATTGGGAAAATGATTTAGAAAGTAAAGAGATATATATACAAGACCAAATACTTTTTTAAAAAATCATCTGTGACCTTCAAAGACAGCTTAGACATGGCACTTACCCCTCAGAGCAGGCAGCAGAGACCTCTCTTTCTTGTCATCACATTTATTACATTCACTGAAGTACAGAAGTAAAAAGACATCCACCAGCACCCACATGAGAGAAGTGGCCAGAACCACCTTGCAGTAAACAAATCTCCTCATTGCTTGACCTGGGCTCCAGCTCAGAGGCTGAGGAAAGGCAGCGGCTGCTGGGATGGATCAGACTCCCACAGGGAAAACCCCACGAGGAAGCAAGGACAGGCATCCCACTGCAAGCAGAGGGAAACACGTCTGAATTAGACCTTGCAGCACACCCAGCAACAAGGACACACAGTCTGAACCCCACAAATACAGGTACCCACAACCAAGTGCAGCGGGGGGATGTCTCCAGTGTCAGCTTCTTTCCACATAGGTTTATTTGCTGTTTCCCACCATCCCTCTGTGAACACCAACCAGTTTGAGCTGCAGACCTCGTGGACAGGCTACACAACTTCCCTCCCTTTACCAACACGGGGAATATTTCTAACACACTGTAACAAATATTTCATAAACCCTCCCCAAAAAGGAGAGAGCAGTGCTAAGAGTTCTACCCCACGCTCATCAGATCACTGAGCATTACACATGCTAACAGGAAGAAAGCTGAAATTTTCATTGCCCTCAAATAACGTGTCTGTAATGCCAAATATGGCCTTTGGCCACTAAAAGCAAATTAATACTATTTTTGCAGGAAAATTCTTACCCCCATTTGCTGCCACCAGAGGCCACACGCAGGAGCCCCCCAGTCACTCACATCCTTGGGCTCCTGCCTGCAGCAGGGTGGGCAACAGCAGCTCAAGGTGAGGCCCCCATACCCACCCCCCCCAGGACTGGATGTTGGATGCATGTAATAAAACCTGGCACTTACCCTTAGGAGCTGCATCCCCCCCCGAGGCTGGGAGTTCTGCTTCAGCCATGATCCCAGAGCTCCTCCTCAGCACCGAGCCACGGGGGAACTTCCCAAGTGCCTAGAGAGGAGAACATGCAGAACCCTCATTGCTTGACTGGCTCTTCCAGAACAGGAAGTTTCTTATAAGTAAAACAAACAAACAAACAAAAACACACACACACACACAAAAAAAAAACAAAAAAAAAAAAAAAAAAAAAAACAGCTCTCATAAACATTCTTGACATTTTACCAGACCCACATTAATTAGAGGTAATTTTATACATAACACTTCTCTATTTTAGTTCTGGGGGAAAAAAAAAAAAAAAAAAAAGGAAAAAGAAAGAAAAAAAAAGAAAAAAGAAAAAAAAGAAAAAAAAAGAAAAAAGAAGAAAAAAGAAAAAAGAAAAAAGAAAAAAGAAAAAGAAAGGAAAGAAAAAAAAAGAAGAAAAAAGAAAAAAGAAATTAAAAAAAGAAAAAAAAAAAGAAAAAAAGAAAAAGAAAGAAAGAAAGAAAAAAAGAAAGAAAAAAGGAAAGAAAAAAGAAAAAGAGAGAGATGGCATTATTCTAATACAGTTTTTCACATTATTCTGGAAGTGCTGTTTTACTATGTTACCATGAATCCAGCTTTCAATCTGCCTTAAATACAAACACAACCAACAGCTCTTTTTCTTGCTGAAGGGATCCCAGCCAGCTGCTGGAACATTTCAGGGAGATGTGTTTCAGGTTAGCACAATCCATTTTCATGCCAGTCACCAGGAACGGTTCAATTACAGGGAGAAAATGACTAAGAAATAACAAGTTACCAAAGATCTCTATTAGGAAAAAAAAAAAAAAGAGAGAGAGAGGAGAAAAGAGCTGGAGTGTCAGTCCTCCCTCCCAGCCCTGTCACCATGGTGGCTGCCATGGGCTTTTGTAGTGCTGAGTAGAAGAGTTATTTGTTCAGCACCAGCTGAGATACAAAGGCACTTCCTCCCCGAGCTTTTAATAATACAGTTTTTCCTTTCTTCATCAGTTCTTCTTGTAATCTGAGTGAGTAAACTCCAGAAGGGCAGCAGTCATCGATGGACAAAGGGAAAAATCTTCTTTTCCCAGAGCTGAGCAATCTTTAGACAAATTGCCTGCCCAGGAGTGACTGCAACCTGTTGTGAACTTAGCAGCAATGATGGGAAACTTCTTTTTTACAGCAGTTATCTCCAAGGCTCCACTTAACCTCACCCCAAACGATCCTCAGATCAGCTTATGTTTCCATTTGGGTTTATTTGAGCAAATAAAATAAGCAAAAATTCATGCACACTGAATTCCAAATGGGTGCACACAGATCACCAAGACAGGATAACTGAGGTTTTTTCTGTAATCAAATGGCTGGGTTGGATTAGGGGAAAAAAAATAAAATAAAATAATAAAAAAAAAATATATATATATACACACATATAAAAAACCAAAACAGAATGGTTTGGGTGGGGTTTTATTTTATTTTTTTAAAAAATCTTTCTATTTGAAGCTGTGATGCTGCAGGTGGGATGCAAACAGACAAGACACATCCTGGTCACCCCCAGCCACGCGTGGAAAGAACCTCTCAGCACAGACACCCTTCCCAACCCATCCACCCATTCCTGTAACACAACACCCCTCCTCCAGCCCTCAGGAGAGACAAAGCCCCTTAAAAGAATTGGGATTTTAACTAAAATACTGAATACCAAGGTTTTCAGGTGAGGAGGAAAGTAAATATGCAGCAGTTTTGAGCTACCACTTCTAAGAATTAAGCTAATTTAAACACGGTACCTACCAGCAACTGAATTAGGGAAATTCCTGCTCCAAAAGCCTGCAGTTTGGCAGTGTTATGAGCAATAAAACAGGGGTTTATAAAAGAAATCAGTATGCAAATTTAGAAATCATCTGCACTGCCAGCTTCTCCTAAAATTGCCACAATAAAATGCTGGGGTAAGAGAATGTTATGGAGGTTGCAAATCCAAGCTCTGAAAAGCTGGCAGAATTTAAGATAGCTGCAAAACCTTGACTTGCCTTTCTCATGTACTAAAAAAAGAAAAGGAAACAAACCCCAGCAGCCCCTCTGCAGAGCTCGCTCTCCCCAGGTGCACACAGCACAGCACATTTGGGCAAATGAAGCAATTGCTGGGTGTCTCTTCTTGTAACTCACCAGACAGCCCCATGCCCTATTTATTTCACACCAGCCAAGCCAGGCACAGAATGAACAATATTTAATTTTCTCAGGGGCTCAAAGCCATGGCATTCAGCATTACTGGATCCAGCTGCCTCAAAAGCTTTTAATTCAATTTCACAATACCTCTGCGAGATAAAAAAAAATATAAAAAAATAATAATAAAAAAAAAGTATTATCCCCTCTGTAGAAACAACAGGAGCTCAGACTGAGAGTTTGAAAAGCATTCCCCAGTCCTGCTGCTCTGGTGATGTTCCTGGAGTTCCTCCCTTTGAAACCCAACATGCAGTGCCAACAAAAGCCTCCACTCCTCAGCCAGCAGGTCCCTTCCCCTGCTGCAGACCCCTGGGTCTCACCTGCCCGGGTCCCTGGAAGCCATCCCTCTCCTCCAGCACCTCTCTGGCAGGATGAGCATCCACCCCCCTCCCCAGAGGTCTGTCCCAGGAGATGCTCCTCAAGGCTGACACCCAGGAGAGAGCTCTGCAGCAGCACCTTCACCTCCTGGGACTCCATGGATGAGAAGCAGTAAAACTCCAAGTGTGCTGCACATAAAAAAATCTATCTAAGGTGTTAACTGGAAGCTTCTACCTGGAGTAACACCTCTAATAAGCCCTGAAGGTGGCTTTGTGTGACATGCCTGTCCACCCCTGGAGCTGGGCTCCTTCCCGGAGCATCCACCTGTTTTTCACAGACCAACAGTTCCCTCCAACTGCTTTTTGTTTTCATGCTTTGTTAGTGAGACCTCTGGCAATTCCAGGCTCTGTTGTAGGCTTACAAGACACAAACTGCAGCAAGATGGGGGCAGGGGTAAGAGGAAGCCCGACACTGCAGCATTTTAAGCACTACATGTAAAATCTGTGTGCAGAGGGAAGTTAATAGAATTTTTTATCATCACACATTTTTCAAACGGCCAGTTTCTGGAAATCAGTATAAGCACAGCCTCAAATGGCCCTTTAATCTGTTGCCACTCTTAAGACTCAGTATGAATTAAGTGTCCTAATCCTTGGGTGAGACAGAAATAAACTGTTGACAGAAGTTCCCCCAAAGAAAACCAGGAGAACTGCCTGATTCACCACTCAGCACTTTTACTGCTTTAATAGAGAAGCACAGTTAGGGCCCCACAGGCCTTCTACATCCTAGAACTGTGGTTCCATCTTATAAATAAATATCAAAACTACCCTGACCTCTACCTGATCCCCCAGACTGCAACTTGTGCACAGCAACTGGTGCCAGCCAGCCAGAGCCCCAGCAACACCAGAGCTGGCCACCCATGGCTAGGTGCTCAGCCTAAGGGCACATACTGCAAATACTGTTTCACAGCCAAACAGGCAGTTTCTTAAGGAAGGAAATTTAAAACAGGGCTGAACATCATTTTTCAGGCCAACACTGATCCTGACGTTAGCTGCAGAAGTGCCTGCAGGAGCCAGGGCCTGATAAAAACAGTTTCATCTTCCATGGATTAGAAGAACAAGCACGGGATGTGAGGAGCCAGGCTGCACCTCCTTCCTTTGCCAGATGTGCTCACATCTGCATGCAGCATCAGGCAGCTGTTGCCTAGCAACAGGGGGGCTGCTCCCCTGGGTACCAGGCTCTGCCCAGAGCCCCCTGCTTTCCACCAGCCCCAGAGGCAGCAGGGAGCTCTGGGGATTGCTCTCAGGGAAGGGATGGGATCTCTTTCCTCTGCTGCCAGGGGGGTCCCAGCTCCCGCATCCTGAATTCCCTGCCACAGGGGCTGTGCCCCCAGCAACCCCACAAACACAACTCCTCCTCTCTCCATCTCCATCCTCCTGAACTCTTGTGGGGAAACCATTCTGCTCCTGGAGGAAGGGGCAGCAGAGTGCTCAGGATGACCTTTCAGGTGGCAGGAGCATCAGAGACCTCAGCAGGTGGATGGGGTCACATTACTGCTCCCACTCCAGAGGCAGTTTCCTGCCTTTCCATTATTTAACTGGGCACGCTGCTTTTTTCTAGCAGATCTGTTATTTGTCATGTAGAGCACTGCTCTAACACATGCAACTGAACACCTCAGCACCCAGGTGGGTCCTGCTTGACATCTCTGTGTGTTAGCAAGCCACCCACATTCACAGCCTGCCAAGTGCTCCTCCCAAACACACGTGGAAGAATCCGGGCTAAAGGCAGTGGAAAAGGAACCTGGGGCTAGCCCTGGATGCTGTTATGACATTGAGCACAGGAGTGCTGTAGAGGAGAACCCCAGATCATTGCATTAACTGGGCCATTCAGGCAAATTACTGCTGGTGCCAAGCCCTTGGCCTAAGGAAACACCTGATACCCGAGGGATGTACAGATTAAAGAACACTGCACTTGGAACAGGGGCAGAATGCTTGATTAAAATAAATAAATAAATAAAATGAATGCAGCTCAGCATCCATAAAGGCCTCCAGTGCAGGAGTGCTTCAGCCTGGCAGAACTGCTCTGAGTCCTGCCAGAGGGGAGGAGGTCACCTGAAGAGCAGTCACAAGTTTGCTGGTAGGAATTCCAGCAGAAAGAGCAATCACAAACGTCTTTCTCACACCTCAGGAAGGCAGAGCAGAGTTCAGCTCATCTGAAATCTAATCTCTCCAACCTTCACCTCTAATAAATCAGAGGATGAACACGACTGTTTCTCCTGGCTTTCCTGTGACTCACTGGAGCTGCGGGAGTAGAACCAGACAACAACAATATTTAAGAGCCAACCACAGAAAGATTTGGCATTACTTTTTTTTTTCCAATCTCTGCTGCAGAAGCCGCGTCCAGCGCAGGCAGTGCTGCACTGAATGGCAATCAGCCAGTGCAAAGTGACAGAAATCCATCAAAACATCACTGCATCCATGCTGTCGCGGAATATGATCTCACTAAATGTGCTCTAACACTCTAAAGTCCACTGCTTGAGCTTTGGGCCCATGTGCTACATTGCATTGTAAGTTACATTTACCAGAGTTGCTCCAAGAGTACCGAGGATTAAAAATCTGACAAGGCAAGCTTGCTTTAAAAAGTATGAAGGCTGCAACCACCAGGTGTACCTTCATTTTAAAATAAATAAACTTAAAATAAATAAAATAAATAAACTTAAAATAAACTTAAAATAAATAAACTTAAAATAAATAAACTTAAAATAAATAAACTTAAAATACTTTGCCTACAAAAATCTTGTTAGCAGCTAGACCTAACCAACCCATAATTACCCTGCACTCTGCAAAACCCACGAATCATCATTTAATACCCTAAACAGTTTATTAATTCATGTGCAGCTACTTGAAAAAAACTTTTAATGCTAGAACTGTCAATCTCTGAGATCAATACAGGAAGCTCTTTAGCATTTAGTAAGAAGAAAAAAAAAAAAGGAAAGAAAAAAAAGTATCAGGTACCTCTAGTTAGAGCTATCCAGTGTTTCATGTTTTAAGAATTAATTTCTCCTCCTCTCTCCTTTCCTGAAATAGGCTGCTTGACATTTAAAAATAGGCCTATTCTTCATTTTAAAATGCATTTCCATGAGTCAGAAATTAAAGTGGAAAAGATGAATTAATTCCTAACCAAGCTCCTTTGTAGCTGAAGCCTGCCCTTTATTTTGTGTTGCTTTGTTCAGACTGGAGTCAGGCAATGACTAGCACCAGTTGCCCCCAGAATCTATACCTCAAACACCACATCCCCAATATCCAGACAAGGAAAGCTTTTTTTTTAGGCCAGAGCTGCCACACTGTAAGGCAGTTGGCTTGCAAATGATGGCAAATTTGTGAGGAATTTATCTGGGTTTACTCCCTCCTTTAAAGCCCACGCCTTCAGGCTTGTACTAAACAGGCTGTTTCCACCAGTGTGTTGGCACAAAGCAGCAAGAATGTAAAGCCAGCCTTAAAAAAAAAAATAAAAGAATATAAACACAATACCCAAACCTCAGCAGACTGCCCCAGGGCTGGAATGCACTGCAAGAGCAAGGAAGAAGTGTAAAGTCCTTCTGCTTCCTTTTCCCACGTCCTTCCCCCAAAGCCCAGCCCTTATCCCATATGTTATCTCATAACAGATCTGAAGTCAGGGGACTTGGGTCAGTCCTCATGGGTTTCTCCTCACCTGGCATCTCCTCTCCCCACTTGCACCCCCTCTCTGCAGCCATGAGCAGAATAATTGGACTCTGTTTGTTCTCTTTGCAGCTGGTGGGTGATCTCCCACACACCAACCAAGTTAAAAACTAACAAGTGCTTGACTGGTGCTGACAGCCAAACAGATCCCACCCAGGATCAGCTTTTTAGCTCTTCCAACCAGAACAAGAAGGTGGAGAAAACCAGGCAGGGACACAAGTACCTGGGGAGGAACACAGCCCAAGCAGCTGCACCCATGTGCCAGGTGATGCCCTGAGCCTGTGACATGGGCTGCCCCCAACCATCCCACATCAGCACACACATTATCAACATCATCCTAACACTAAATAACAACTCTGCACTCCCACTGCACCAGCCCTGCTGGCCAAAGGTATTTGTCTGTGAAGACAATCCTACAAACCCCATATTTCAAACACCTGGAACCAGAGCATCCCTGAAGAAATAAGCACTGCCTTCTGTAAGGCACTCCCCTACACAAGTCCTCCCTGCAGGAGTGACTCTTCCCTGTTGCCACATCCCAAAAAAGGGCCATTCCCTCCTGGATGGATGCCTGCCCACATGCAGAGGAGGGCCAGGGCAGCAGTGGGTGCTCAGCACCCTGCAGGATAGCTGGGACACAGAGCCCACCAGCACCCCCCAGCCCCAAGGTGAGGATCAGCCAAGCAAACAGGGACCAGAAGGCACTGCTGACCTGAGCAAAACCCCCACACAACATGGATTTCATCTGCCCCGTGAAGCCACTGACCTGCTGACTGCTTTTCCCTGCACGCCAAAACCCCAGCAATTCCTTTGTAACACTGGGAAGGGGGAAGCCCCTCACTTCTTCAGCTTCCAACAGAACAGTCCTGGAACAAGCACAGTCTGTGAATATTAAAAAGGCCATTTTTGACAGCCACTAAATTGTTACATCATAACCTAACTTAAAATTCAGCGCAGAAGGAGCACAATATGCACTGTCCAATCTTATTTTTTTTTTATTAACTGGTCTCAAACTTTTTGGAAAAAAAAAAAAAAAAGCAGGTTTATTAAAAAGTGCACACCACAATGGATGTAAAAAAACCCCAAACATATTTTCCTATGTTCATAAAAGTGATGTACAGCCAAATGGAACTCAATTCTCCCACACTTTCAGGAAAAGTATCTTCCTGAATTTGTCTGGTGATGTACAAAACCCACTAGAATTCTGTCTTACATAGAAAAATATTACAAGGTTTCCTAGTTTCTTATTTCCAAGTGACTCTGGTTTTCTCCTTCAGCCCTATTTTTTTCTGACAGCAGGGTTAGGTAATTCCCTGCTGTATTTTGCTTCAGCCCAAACCAGCTGCTCTTCACATTACAAGGAGAGTCACACAGCCCCTGCACATTCCCAAATATAACATGGTCACAAGTTTTTCTGTGGTTTACAAGGAATGTTTTTTACAGCTTATTCTCTCATCCTAACAGGGGATCTGGGGGTAGGGATGGTGGGAACAGATATACCCGTTCCTCAGAAACATTCAGGAGGAATCACAGTGTGTTGTTCTGTTGTTTGGTTGGGGTTGGGGTTTTTTTTTGGGGGGAAGGCAGGTGTTAAGTGCTCCCCTTCAGCCTTCCTTTGTGCCCGAAAGGCTCAGTTGTTCACACTCCCATTTCCTTGAGGCTAATCCGAAGTCAAACCGGAGCCTGGTTTCCCAGCCTGTCCACACTCCACCTCGGGACCTTGCAAACACAGATCCCTCCTGGAGGGACAGAGGGACAGGGAGGCACAGCACACGCTTTGGTTCAGTGAAGCAACCACTTCTGAACCTCAAAAAACTACGGGGAATCCAAACCCCTGCTCTCCCTTTCATGCCACAAAAAACACAGCAAGAAAAATAAATAAACAAATCAATCCTAGAGCGTTTGTAGTAACAGGCTTAGCTCTAAAAATTCTCCAACTAGAACGCACTGCTTCTCAAGTTACAGCCGATTTTCCTCGCTGTCCCCATTAGCCTCTGCATGGTGTCACTGATGAACACAGATCAACATCACCAGTAATCACCAACCAAGGGCACTGACACAGGGAAATTTAAAAAAAACAAAACAAAACAAAACCAAAAGACTAGTTGAAAAAACAATACAAGCTTTAAGGCCTCGTTTCTTTCCTCAAAGCCCAGTAGCCACCAACCAGTTAAAATAATCTTTGCTTCTTGTTTTCCTCTGCATAATTCTTAATCTCTCATTAATCTTTTCTCGTACTATTTCCAGCCACCCATTGAGCCCATTCGCGTTTTGCAACAATAAAGAAATAAAGGCAGCTCTAGCAGTTTGAGGTTTTTTTCCTTTACTATTTCAGATTGCTAAAACCTCATCTGAAAAGCTGTAAAATGCAATTTATTTTCTGTTAGCTCGGAAGAAGTTCTTGCCTGATTCCTGGGAGAACAGTTGGCATCCTAACTTTAAAACATGCCAAAGCAAAAAACCAACAACAAAAAAACCCACAACAAAACCCGAGCTCCATCCCAGCTGCTCCAAGGCTCTTTACACCGAGTTTTTAGCAATTTCCAACCACCCGACACCAATATAAGCGGAAAGCAAAACCCCAGCGGTGTTCGGCAGCCTGAGGGAGGGGACCCAGCCCGGGGAAAACCGGGAAGAAACCCGGCTGAGGGACTTCCAGAGGGTTTGGAAACCGACAGATGAAATGTACAGCCCCAAAACGTTATTCCATCTCTACCGTAAATACCCCCCGGCTGCCATCTCCCACCGCGCTCCCGTCTTTCCTCACCACGTCCCGCAGCGGCAGCTCCGGAGGGACCCGAGCTCGGCTGACCCAGAGCTCCTCACACACCCCCAGCCCGGTTCCGAAAACCAATAAGCTCTCCTTTCCCTAAAAACCCACCTGGAACCGCCGCGGCAATGGGATAAGGGCAGCTTCATCCGTCAAGCGCCTCGCCCGGTACCGGGAGCAGCTCCCCGGCCGCTCCTCCCGGCAGCACTCCCGGTACCAGCGACAGATCCATCCCTACACCGCCTGTCTGAGGAGCACCTCCGGTACCAGCAGCGGATCCCCCCGCTACTCTGCTAGCTCCTCCCGGCAGCACCCCCGGTACCAGCGACAGATTCCACCGGTTCCTGGGGAGCATCCCGGTACCAGCGCCAGATCCCACTGGTTCCTGGGGAGCATCCCGGTACCAGCGCCAGATCCCACCGGTTCCTGGGGAGCACCCCCGATACCGGCAGCAGATCCCCCCC
>JAAWXA010000020.1:1133160-1158293 GCA_038090715.1 Florisuga fusca
CTCGGAACCGGGCACGGGCGGGCGCGGAGGGAGGGAAGGATGGAAGGAGGGGTGGGCAGGGGGGCTGCTCCTCCATTTACCAACAGCGGCTGCCGCATCTGCACCCCCGGGACAAACGGATTTGGGTCGGGTCCTGGTCTCTGAATCCCGTCTGGAGCCGGGCAGCGGCTTCCAGAGACAAGAGAGGAGGAGGAGGAAGGTGCCGTCTCCGCGCCCCTGCGTGTGCCTGTTGGGGGTGGAAGCGTGGAGAAAACGGGGGGGAAATGGGGAAAAGAGACATTGGTCAGGTTATCGGTGTCATGGGAAGGGTCGGTACTGCAGGGGATGCGGGGGGTAGAGGTGATGAAGCCCATTGGCTGCCCTGCGGCTCTGGCCAGCTCTTGGTTTCCAGCATCCCGCAGGATGGGTGCTGCTCCAGCACCCCGCTAAGGCAGCCAGGCCACCGGCTGGCAGACTGATCCGGAGTGGCTCCTGGTCATGCTTCCTCCAGTTCCGTAGTACCGGGGGACATACACGTGCTCTGGTTACTCCTGGAGCCACCCAGGCATCAACTCTGCTCCCAGCCCTGGCCACCAGATCCTGCAGGAGAACCTGTGGTACATTGAGGTTACATGTTCTAGAAACACGGAATTGTTGAGGTTGGAAAAGACCTTTAAGGTCATCCAGTCCAACTGTTGGCCCAGCAGTGCCCCATGTCCCTCAGCACCACATCTCCAGGCTCTGAAACCCCTCCAGGGATGATGGGGACTCCAGCCCTGCCCTGGGCAGCCTGGGCCAGGCCCTGACAACCCTTTCCAGGCATTGAGAAATTGTTCCCCAGCTCCAACCTCAACCTCCCCTGGCACAACTTGAGGCTGTTTCTTCTTGTTCTATCACAAAACGTTGTATTTAGAAATAAATATTTGAGTAACTGTTAGAGAAACGTGCACCCTGGAGCAGATGTATTTCACCGTTCTTCAGATAAAATTCAGAGGAATCGTCTGCCCTATCCCCAAAGAATCTTTGCATCCTGGCAGAGAAGTGTTCACACACACATGCAGCTAAGATTTTTTTCCCAGTCATCTCCCACAGTTCTTGGAGGCCTCAAAAGTGGTTTTCAGTGTTGACTGAAATGTTAGCATCAAATGCCTCTTCCAGCTTTATGTTTTTCTTCACCCTTACAGTTAATAAAAGCATTTTTCAGTACGCTCCAAAATAACCTTTAAACAGAGGACCAGGAGGCCTTGGTTTCTCTTCTTAAGGCTCACCAGAAGACTGCTCAGAACGTTGGCAGCTCTTGGGGCTGCTAAACCTGTCCAGTGTATACAACACGTAGGCTGTAAATGCTGAAATGATTCCTGGGGTGGAGTCCATGTAAGCAGAGCAGAGGACTCAGCCCAGTGGAGTTACGTGCTCAGCTGAGGATGAGCAAGTCAATTCCTCTGCATTGCAGCTTTATCTCTAACCTCACCCGGGTGCTGCAAGATTTAATTGCTTCCTGGGAAGGACGTTAAGATGCAGGAATGGGGTTGCCTCTGCGAGTGTAAACGATACTTTCCCTGTTCCCTTTCAATACTAAGAGTAGGATCTTTGCTCCGAGAAGGAAAACGTGAACTGTCATGGGTAGAAGGAAATAATCCACAGAGTTTAGCACCCTTCAAGCTGTGCTTTCCCTCAATAAATACACATGAAAGCAAAATGTTGGTGTTATTCCTTCCATCCTAATGCCAGGTTAGGTTCTGGGTGATGCTGCCTGTTTGGAAGAGCGGAGCAAAAATACTTTTTTCTCACAGTTTTCTCTCATGGAAGGACATTTTTTTGCCAACTGACTAGTGACCATGCACTGTCACAGAACAGAACCTTCACTTCTCGGTTTTGACTTTCCTTTTAGCTCCATATAATAGACAACTGCTATCTTTATTCATGAGAACAACAAACCTCAAATGTTACTAAGATACCTCTTTCAACAAGCTCCTGATCTTGCAACCACACAGATCTTTAAAAGCTATTCTCAGCTCCAAAAAAAATATAAATTTATAATTCATTTTCCCCTAGTTGTGCAGAATGAGATTGCTCTGTAACAGCTGTTATTTCCTGCATGTGCACCAAGACTTCTCCTGGCTTTGGCATTACCTGTGTGCCAGTGTTAAAGATGTTGATCCAGAGATTAATTCAGGACAAGTGGTGTCTATGAAGAAACTCTGCTTCAGTCACCTCAGTGGCTCTGCAGTAACCTGTCCAGTTCATCTGCTGTTATTTGCTGGTTTTCTTATCACTTAGTGCATCGTGGGCAAGTGGTACCTCAGGCCAAGGAAAGCCTTTCTTTCTCCAGACTGCCATGAAGTGGCATTACATGGCATCAGTGTCCCTTTTAGAATCACCTATTCCTGCCCGTTTGAGACTGCAAACTAAAGCCATGGTGGTACAAGGATGAATAAAACCTGCAAGGGTGGATAGACACATTTCAAATCTAGGGCTTGTGTAACAGGGTGGTGGTTGCACCAAAGCATCTGTTTTATAATTACTATGGGAGGGCCACATGCCAGTAACCAGGATGGAAGGAATCCCATTTTTCAGGAAAAAAAAAAAAAATCCATAATATTCCTGTGTGATAGCTGAAGGGCAAATAAGAGAAGAATGGATGTACTGGGTTGAATCAGAGGCAGTGACAAGAGTGGACATTGTGAAAACAGCATAAGAAGTTAAAAAATGGTAAAATAATTCATCAGTCTGGGTTTCCAGCAGCTAGCAGGTGGTGTTTCCAGTGTGGGGGCTGCATTCAGACCATTGCATCCAACACCTATTTATAGATCCACTACAGATTTCTCTTAACATCTATTTTAATCTGGTTTGACTTTTGGCTTCAACAACAGCTTGAGCCATAGAGCTCCAAGATTAATTATACATTTTGTATAAAAGCAGCTGGATGTCACCCCCCCAGCTGTACACTGGCTGCCTGCTGTTCTTGCTGGGTGCTCTTCCATTCAGATATTCAGGGAAACACTGGACAATCATTTCTAATAATACATTTTTGATGGCCTCTATGATTTCACAGGCTTCAGTCTTTCTTCTCTCTGAGCCTTCAGAGGCAGAAGAAAAGCCCAGGTCAGGGTGGTTTCCCCTGTACCAAAGCCACTCTCCAGCTCCACTCACCCACAGCACTCCCTCTGCTTTTCTGGGCTTTCATTTATTTATTTGGTTTTGTTGGGTTTTTTTTCCCCCCCTCCTAGAGACAATAGAAATACAGAAGATCATTTTGCTTTCCAGATCCTTAAGCAGTCGCATAGTCAGGCACAAGTTCATATCTGCTCAGCTTTTACCAGCTGGAACTGAGTAGCACTTAAAACAAACTCCTCCTTTTTCATGGCAACTGCTTTTAAATATTGTGTTGCATTATTTAAAACGTACATATCCTTCTGCCAAAAGATGTACTCCTAGCTCTACTGCAACATCTACCATGACCTTCTCACCAATCTGTCATGCCAGGAGGTAATTTCTTTTCTTTTTTTTCTGGTGGATGAGGTCGGAGGGGGAAAAAAAAGTATATTTATTTCCTAGAACTGATCTCTTGACTTGTGTAAGATCTTATTCAGAAAGGAAAACAAAGCTGAAGGAAGAAGCCAATTCTTTTTCATCTGAATTTGACATCAATAATTACACAAAATACAGAATTCTTTCCTACCACCTAATAGAAATGAAATGGGCTGACAGATAACTGACTGGCAGTTATTGCATGTATGCTGCTTCTCAGTGCCACTCATTTATTATTTTTAAGGTAATAGCAGCCCATACTGTTCTACTTACTCAGTTTTATTGCTTTTTCTGTATTACCTTTTCAAATGCAGAACTACAGGTAAACCAAATGTAACTATTCATCAGCCCCATGAAGTATCATTTATGACATTAAAGCAATCACAGCTAATGCAACCCCCCACCTCCTCCTGGTTTTACAGCCTGGTTTTACCATTTGGAAGGAAATTAGGCAACCTTTGAGATCACTTTCCCTGTCCTGTATGAGGAGGTTGAAATACCCTTGCATTTAAATACCTTCTGCCCTGGACATCCTTTATGTCCTGAACACAAATCTTTGAGCTTTTTTTTTTTAAAGCAAGGTGTGACATTCAGTCCCCTCATCTGGTACAGTAGGTGTGTGTGATGATAAATTAGCTACATTTGGCAGTAGTTCAGTTACTTCAGTTTCTTGAAGACTCTCAGAAAAATGTCTTCTGGGTTTTGTGATTTTTTTTTTTTTTTTTTTTTTTTTTTTCCTTGCACATCTTAGTAGCTCCCTGTGTTTTGCCTTCCTTGTTTATAAAGGGTAAACCTCTGGCTGCTTCTTGCTAGTCCTGTCTCTCTAGAATAATTTACCTCTGCTTCTGTTTTCTTAGTTAAAGAATGTAATCTATTTCTCTGGTAATGGGAGTGAAGAAGGACGTTGGCATCAGTACTGCTCCAGGTTTTCTTTCTTATTTAGATGCAGCACTCTGCTTCAAATTCAAAAAGATCAGTACAGCTGGGAAATGATAAAATAGAGTCTAAACCTTCACACTGAATTTGAGGCTCTTTCCAGAGCTGTGGATGCAGCAAGAGCCCAGCTCCCAGTGAGCACTGCTGGGCTGTGTTTACTGGGGGAACCACAGCCTGGGCTGGGGATGGTTCCTCTGAGCACCACAGCCTCCTGCTGATGGGAAAAAGAACATTCCAGAACTGTTCCCAGTTCGAGGAGGATCAAAGGGGCACAGGCACTTTTGGGTGCCAAGCTCTTGTGATGCAGGAAAACATTTGGGAAAATCCTTTTTGCTCTGACTTCAACACACCAGTATCCAGGTGCTCCCACGTTTGGCACTGCCAGAGAATTAATTTTGTCATCAACCTGTTTCTTTGTGTTTGATAAAATCCCCTTTCCAAAATAAAGAATTTATAGCTTACTTTCCCTCAATGCACATTATCATTTATATAACTGACAGCTCCAGTTGTTAAAAGCAGTACTTGAGGTTTTTTCCAATAAAGGGCTCACATCTTTCTGACATATATTACAAGTTTATTACTTCCATACCCTTCTCAGTCAAGCTGTTTCATTCATTGTGGGAGTGTCTAAAGTGCAGATTTTTCATTACCTGTGACTTACCATTAATTTTTGTCCAGAAGTGGTTTCACTCTGGCTGGTGGTTAGGAAGAGGAAGGGCAGAGAAGCACCTGAACTCCATTAAGCTAAGAAACTCATTTGGGATGGCAGGGGAAAGGTAAGGTACCTTTTTCCCAGGTGGTCTCTCTCCCTCTGCAGAGCAGAGAGGAGGTGGATTAGTCACTCTTGTGGTTTGCTTTAGAATAAAAATCACTGCCTAGAACATCGAGTGAACTGGTTACATGGTACAGACTAGTTTTACTTCTCTATTTCCATCATGGTGATGTGTTAAGGCAGCAGAGTCCTTAAATGAGTGCTTAACTGAGCAGCATCCTTGGTCCCAGATCACTCATAAATCAAATTCTAAAGGACATCTCTGTGTCTGCACAGATGCTAAAATCAGATTGGGGGGAGGAGAGGCCATCCCATGCTGTGGTCTCAGTGCTAAGGAAAGGTCCCAGGTGAGTTTAATGTACTACTCCAGGTGAAACCACAAGGAGTCATCCCCCAAGCCCTAAATTCATGGTAAAGTTCCTCAAAAATCAGTGTACATAACTGCTCCTGCTGGGGGACTGCAGCCCCAGCCCCTTAGACCACAGAGCTGACCTACTTTCATGGTTTTCCCTTCTGCTGGACAGGCTCTGGTCCTCTGTCTAGAAATGCATCAAATTTTCATATTCATAATATTTTATTTTGATTCTCAATAATAATATTTTAGGTGTCAGAGGACAATCTGCCACCTTGCCAAACCTCAGGAACTATTTTGATCACGTCTACTCTCGTCATTTCTCCAGCTTGTTACATGATAAATGAAGACATCATTTCAGGAAAACTCAATTTTCTTTGTCAATACAATTTATCTTTCCCCTTCAAATGATCTCTCTCTCTCTCTCTTTTTCCTTTTTTTTTTTTTAAATGAAAACTTCTGTCACAAGCATTATCCTACCAATTTTAGGGTTTTTTTTTTTCTTTTCCTTAGTCTGTACTTCCAATCTCCATCTGCACAAAGGACAACTTGTACTTCAATATCCTACATGGGAACAATACTTTATGAATATTGGAAGTCATACAGCCTTCCTACTAGAAATAAAAGGTACCTTGAGTTCACACTGTAAGACTGCCTGTGGGAGCCCAGCACATGTTCTCTTGGAAACCTCAGAGGTGCTGATCAGAGAGGTTTGTGTCTTTTTGGTCTCAGCTCAGAGGAAAAATAATGTTTCATCAACTCAATTAAAGTTCTGGAAAAATAAAGTGTCCCCGTCAGGAGCAGCAGGAGTGGATGGAAGACACAGGAAGATGAGAGGAGTTTGATCCAGCTGTGTGCAGGTCAGGCCTGAAACAACTCATAAACCACCAGAGAAATAACTCAGAACAGCCTCCCCGGGGGACAGGGAGGCTGGCAGAGCCCGGCACACCTCAGGTACCCCACGGCAGCAAAGGAGGGAGTTTGTCTTCCTTTGGGATGGCTACGGGTAGTTCTCTGTGGTGTTTGTGCCTCGTTTTGGCTTTACAGCAGTAAAATGAACTTTCCCTTCAAGGCCCAGCTCACCCTTCCCCTGACTGGGGACCCGATGATGCCCTGCACACACCTCCTGCCCGCACCACCACCACCACCAGGAGCTCCCAGTAAACGTGGCTTTATAACTGGGGGTCAGTCTGGCCAGGAGGAACCATTCGCTGGTCCAGCAGCACCCGAGCATCTCTTTTCCTCTGGAGCTGGCCCAGAACTCTGAGGGCAGGGTTCCCACTGCCTCCCCCCGAGCAGACAGGGGCTGTGGGCAGGCTCCATCCCCCCAGCCTGGAGAAGCCTTCTCCAGCATCACCACCTCTGCTCCAGGAGCCTTGGAGCTTGGAGATTTGGTCTCCCAGGTGCAAGCTGCCAGCAAGCAAGGTCTGCAGAGCTCTCACCAGCCCCTCTGCTCCAAAGGCTCCTTAAGGGGAGAAAATGAAAGGTGGGTTGGAGGCAGGCTCAGCACCCAGACACCCTCAGCATCTCCTGGCTGGACACTGAGCCCAGTGAGCTGGGACCACAGCAGAGGCTCCCGTGGGACCCCCTCTCCCTGCCAACCACTGACACTCAGCAAATTCTCCCCCACATCATGCCTCAGCACCCCAGTGTCTGCTAAACATTCTATTCCTCGTTTCCAGGCTAATATTCATGGAGTGGGGTTTGAGAAAAACTGCAGCAATATTTTAATCAGAATTATTCACCTGAAGTAGCTGTTAGATATTTATGGCATTAATTCAGGCTTAATGCCTTTCTGCCTGGGGAAATCTTTCATTTTAATAACACATCAATCACCTGAGGTGACCTCATTCATATTTGGAAAACAGATATTCTTTATCCAGTGTTTTCTGGGGGCTGGTTTTGCTTCTGTCAGTAACTGCTGCCACGTTTTAAATGAGATCTCACATCTTCAGGTGTCTGACAGTGGCAGACAATCTTTCTGGTTCAAAAATAAACTGCAAATTTTCTTTCTGGCAAATAAATAACCAAAGAGGCACAACCCATGGTGCTGCAGACCTGGTGCCTCACAACACATCTGCATTTCCCCCATTTAAAAGCAGAGGGGTTTGGCCTTGGCACCGACAGCAATAACAGGAACAGTCCTTGTCAAGACCAGAAGTGGGCTAGAAAAGCAGAAACTGGGTTTCCCTTTCTACTCTTCCCAAATGCTTTCCTGAGGAATTACCCAAATCACTGATATTGCTTGCAGAGTTTCCCGTGGTCAGAAACAACCCGAAACATTAGTTCGGTTTAATTCTGCAAGGCATTGGGTGAACCCACATGAAAGAATGAAAACTCAACAAAACCTTTCTGGGGGGGAGTGGGTGCCCCCCACACCTTGGGAGAGCATCTCCTGGGATCTCAGCAGCCTCCAAGCAGCCTCCCACCTGGAAAGGTCTCAGCTGCCTCCTTCAGGATCCTGCAGAGCACCCCAGGTTACTGCCAGCCAGGAGCTTTTTTTCCTACCTGAGGTGAGACTGGGGATTCCACCATCAGAACCAGAACCAGCACCTCTTCCTCCTCTGCACCCCCCAGCAAGGACCAGGGGGTGGTTGGGTGGAGGTTCCCTCCTCCTGCAGCAACAGGGAAGGAAAGCAGGAGTTAAATCCCAGTTGGGTGCTGTGGGTTAAAATAAACCTCGTGTCTGCATAATGAGAGGGATTTACAAAAGCTGAGTGCTGTGACACTGCTCATTTGTGAGCAGCTGCCCAATTCTAAGCTTATTTATTTCAGGCTTTCTAGTAGAATTATGAGTGCTCGACTGCTGGAAGGAAAACCCTTCCTAATTAAGGCCTTTCAAAAGAGGGTGCCTTATTTACAACTGGGAATTGAGACTTTTTCTTCCCATTAATTGATTAATTAGAGGCAGAGAAGGGTTTCAGTGGATTGACACCAGCTGAATCTGTTCTGTGGGACACCAGCAGCAGGGACTGATGTCCCAGCATGGAGCCAAGCCAGACACAGTCATAGACCTGGTGCTCTTTGGGATGTTTTAGGACCAGAGAACTTTGTGTGGGCCCCTCAGCTCCCTCCATCCCCCAGGGAGGTTCTTGCTGCTGCTGCTATCCTACTCGAAAAAACTGAACCCCTTTGGGTTTTTTATTCTTTCTTCCTTTTACAACAAATCTTTCACTGACATGGCAGAACCCTGGGGTGGTTTTTTCCCTCCTCTGCCCTCAGCCCCATCAGAGTTTTCCCACCAGGGCCCCTCAGTCCTGGCCCTGTTCTGGCTGCTGAGCAGTTCTGAGTTGAGAGTGTGCTGTTTGCATCTCAGCTCAAAATAGGATTTCCTACCACAGAGCTGTAACGTTGCTCCTTCATTTTTAATGCTTTTTGTCAAAATTTGTCTGGTTTGGGGGAGACAGCATAGACATTTATACATGTAGGAGCAAAATAACCCAATCTGATCTCATTACTCTCTGCTTGCCAAAACAAAAAGCTGAGCAGGGAAAATGCTCTGAATATGTAAAAGACAATATTTAATTTCTCACTATTTTTTTGCATGCTTTCCACAGCACACACATCCCATTGTCATCTCTCCCCAGCTCCTCTGTCAATTACAAGAACACTGCATGTTGGGACAGAAATTTATGAAGACTTATTCCGTGAATCCTGCTCCTTATTTTATTTTTGAGATTAACATTTCACACCACGTCCTTCTGAACTTACTCTCTCTATTTCTAGTCTTCTTCTGGAAGGTTATGGACATTTTCTCTTCCCCCCCCTCCCTTCAATACTTTTTCATTTTGTAAAATGAAAATATGAATGTGATTTGTGTGCATGGTACCTCTGATTGCTCTCTTTCGCATCTCTGAAAAATAATTATCACTTGGGAAATGTATTGATTTGAAATAAAATTCTTCCCGTCCTCTTTGAATTTCATTGTGGTGTTCTCTTTCACTGACCAGCTTTTAAAGATTTCAAGGTTAGCCTGCACACTGCAGGAGATAATTTGTTAAAATACAAGACTTTCATCTTAGCAAACATCCCAGCCTGGCTTGGTTTCCTTTTTTTCACATGGAAATTAAAAAAAAAAAAAAAAAAAAAAAAAAAAAAAATCACATTATTTAACGATGTTATGCAAACACTGACTCAGTGTACATCTACCAAATTCCTCCACTTCTCCTGAAGAACCCAGGCAGGAACCCAGAGCCTGCTGTGGGCTCTCCAGGGGAGAGTTTCTCCTGCTCCAGCAGTGAAGTTGGGGTTAAAGTCAGTCTGTAGCTCACCCTGGCCTTCTGGCAAAGAAGGGAAAGGAGAACTCAGAACTCTTCTGTGAAAAATCACAAAGGGCAAAAGAAGTTGAAATTTCGCTCGTTGAATTTTGTTTATGGAAAATTATTTTTTCACCCAAATATCTGGAGCAATCCCCACTTCAGATCCTCACCCTCACAAAAGCTCTTGGTCAGCATTTGTGAAATTCATCTGAAAATTAATAAATATTTGGAAAAAACCCAACCAACCAACCAACCAAAAAAACCAGACACATCTTCATCAATTTTTGAATAGGTCCAGTTTTAAATTGCCACCCAGCAATCAGGTGTTTTTCTTATCTGAAGACAGAAGGAGATGTGCCAGTAAGGAGCAGTGTGTTGGCAAAAGACTAATTAAAGGCTCAATATACCAGTTTTAGCTATTTAATATATAACCATTTTCCCAATATTTTACTGATTTTGTAACGGATTTTCACATCTAGGAGTGTCTATTTTGCAGGAGACAGAAAAAAAAAAAATCAAAACCCAAACAAAACAAACCCATGAGAGTGACTCATGAGTGGAGAGAAGCTCTGATGTCATTATTAAATCTCATATAATGTTTTAATGATACAGCAGTTAACTTGCCACCTTTGTTCCTGAAACTTTTCCAGGTGTTCACTATTTACACAATGGACCTCAGTAAAAACTGTACTATCTGGGAAAAAAAAAACAACAAAAACCTAAACCTATCAGAAAAAAAAACTAAAGGAGTCTATACAGTCTATGAAAAAATAAAATTTTTTTAAAAAAAAGAAAAATCATTAAGAAATAACCAAAGTAGCAGGAGCATGAACAATTTCTTATTTCTTTGTGCTTCACAGGAGAGAAGGGGAGTGCAGAGGATATCCTGCCAGCAGCACAAGAGAGGTGGCCCAGGTATTTTTTTCTCTCAAGGCTGTGTAAGTGATAAACTCTGGTAGTTGAAATGTGGGATGTAGCAGATGAGCTGAGAGAGAATGCAAAGATCAGAGAGTGGAAGACATAAAAACTATAATTATCTCCGAAACAGGCAAGTTGCAAGAGAGCAAGGGGATGGGCTTAGCCACAGGGGTACAAAGCGAGTAATTCTGTGGGATAAAGACACTGTTGAAAAGCCAAAGCATTTATCTGTACAGGTTTTTATTAAAGAAGAAACTGGAGAAATCTCTTTTCTTTCAATGTAACAAAGGCAGAGAATCAGAGGCAGAGGAGCAGCCCAGGTGACAAGCAGAGGAGAGGTCAAGCTGGGCACAGGAAAGTGCTGGGGACTCCACTCCAAACCAGCCCCTGAGAGCCCTGCAAGGACCTGGGGAATTGCAGGTAAAAAGCTGGTGATAAAACCTGAAATAAAACCCGTGCTGTAAACCAGCAAAGCTTTACACTTGAAAGCCAGCAGCCAAATCATCTTGTTCACATCAGACATCCCTAAATGAAAAGGTTCCCAGAACATCAGCAAAACAAACAACAGCACAGAATATCCAGCTCAGCTCAGGTTTCTCAGCAGCTGCCAACATCCTGCCAAAGCACGGGGGAGCCCAGTGGCAGAGCTGAACAGTGTCTGGAAGGAGGGAGATGGGGAGGCTCTAAATATTTCAGCAAGCAGAGCCACTCAGCAGAACAGCAAAGCAACTGGGAAGTGCCAGGAGTGGGAGAAATGCTGAAACCTGCAGCGTGCTTCCCAGAAAACAGCCCCGGATGCCATCCTGCACACCCAGGGGAACATTCACCTGTTGGGTGTAACCACTGAAATCAAGGAGAATAAAGTCCTCAGGCTCGGTGTCTGCATTTCATCAGAGGGTGCCTAAGGGTGAAGAGAATGTGAGGAAAGCCAAGGAAGAAAATTAACAGAGAGGACAGTGCCTGAACACTGGGTTTCCCTGCTTGGTTTGCCCTTCATCCCCCAGCAAGGCTGAGAGCTCCCAGCCTGGTGGGACTTCGGGGAGGCTGCTGGGGGACTCCTGATTCCCATCATCTCCTTCCCTCAGCCCCAGGGATGGGGACAGAAACAAGAGGCCCTGAGATGAGCAGCAGGGGGGGTCCAGCTGAACACTTTGAATTTTTAAGATCTTTCCAATAATCTTTCCTGAGGGAAGCAGGGGAGGAAGCAGGCAGTGAACAGCCCCAGGATCACTGCCCTGGCAGCCAGAGGAGTGTCCCAATGGCTGCAGGGGAGAAATCCACCAAACGTGACACCCAGAAAAGAAAAATCATTCCTTGAGGAACGGGAAAGGCGGCTGAGGAGAGGGGATAAACCCAGGCAGCTGCTCCAAGAGCCGGGTGGCACAAACGCTTCCAGTTAAAATGTGTCCTTGGGATCTACTCACCATTCCTGTAATGTCTGCAGTTAAAATGTGTCTTCTGGCTATCTAGTCACCTTTCATGTTTTGAGTTAAAAATGTCTCTTTTAGGTATCTAATCACCTTTCATGCTAAATGTTTTGAGTTAAAAATGTATCTTTGGGGTATCTGATCATCATTCACTCCAGCACTGCAACTCCACACCCAGCGCCTACAGAGGTGTTACTTCTATTATGCCAAAAGCATGTTTCCCCCAAACAGAGCACAGCCAAACACAAAGGTTTGAATTTTCAATGCCTAAATTTAGAAAATAAAATATGGAGGGGAAAAGGAAAAAAGAAAAAGGAAAAAGGAAAAAAGAAAAAAGGGAAAAAGAAAAAGGAAAAAGGAAAAAAGAAAAAAAAGGAAAAGAGAAAGAGAAAGAGAAAGAGAAAGAGAAAGAGAAAGAGAAAGAGAAAGAGAAAGAAGAAAAGGGAAAGGGAAAGAGAAAGAAAAAGAGAAAGAAAAAGAAAAATAGAAAGAGAAAAAGGAAAAGAGAAAAGAGGAAAAAAGAAAAAAAGAAAGGAAAAAAAAGAAAAAAGAAAAAAAATAAAGAAGGCAGTTTCAACCCCCATGATCCTACCAGCAGTGAGTGGGTTGCTGGTTGTTGTGCTTGCTGTGTCCAGCTGGAGCACAGCCCTACAGATCACACCCTTCATGTCTGGGCAGAGCTTCTCACTTGTTGGTTCAGCCTCTCCTGTTTGCCCAAAATACCAATTCCAATTCTGTGTTCCAGGAGCTTAACATAGGAGCTAAACACACTGCATTTGGGACACAAGTTTTTGCACCTATTCTGAACCAAAAGTTGAGCTGCACATTACGCCCAAACTTTCCTACATCTGAGGTGGCCCCAGAATATTTATATATATATTATTTTATTTTATTTTGTTTTATTTTTAATATATTTTATTTCACTTGCTTCAACTCCACTCTTCTCCCTTCCCCTAGCCAAGCACACTCAGGAAAGACACAGCAGAACTTTGGGGGCACTTTCCAGAAAAAGTGGGAGTAAATATTTCCCTAAAGGTACGAGGCAAACTGAGCTGCAGATAGCAGTGGTAGGGAGGAAAAGATAATGGAAGGGAAAGAAAAGGGAGATGTGCTCTCCAGAGAGGAAGAGCTAACGGGCCAGTGGAGAGAATCAGCACTGGGGAAGAGGAAGGTAAAGGCAGGTGAAGGGGAAAAAACCCAGCACCCCCCTGGTGTTTCAAAAGCATGCATCATCAGGCCGAGCCAGGAAGGCTGTCTTTAGAAAAGAAACTCAGACGTGAAGAAATCAGAGTGGGAGTCAGAAATCCCCAAGCCCCTAACCTAGATAGGAAAACTGGAACCCAACCTGGAGGTGACGGAACAGCAGGCAACGAAAATAAAGCTGAGAAAGAACTCTGCTGATCATTTCTTTTGACATTTTCAGTTAATGAGTCTTCTATTTGGGCTAGCATGTATTTTCTGGCGTGTTTTCTAAGTCCTGTGGAACTGAAGGCAGTGCCTAGGTGGGAGGTGACAGATGACAGCACATTATGGACACCCCTTGCAAGTCCAGATTGTGAAAACAAAATTCAGCTCTGCAGACAACTTCAGATGCTCAGCAAAGGAGAGGAAAGGAAACCAGAGCTAGCCAGATGCATGGGTGGAGATGGACCCAAAAATCATCTGAGCAATAGCAAAGGAACCCTTTGCCTGGGCCTTCAACTCCAGCCCTGCTGGCACATGGGATTCCAGCCAGGAGCTTGAGAACTGCAGCCACCCCCAGCACCTCACCCCCTGCATCTCACCCCCTGCATCTCACCCCCAGCATCTCACCCCCAGCAGCTCACCCCCAGCACCTCATCCCCAGCATCTCACCCCCAGTATCTCACCCCCAGCACCTCACCCCCAGCACCTCACCCCCAGCATCTCCCCAGGGGCAGGGACCCAGGAGAGGCACACGGGGCTCTGGCACTGGCTGAGGAGGAGGATGGTGCAAATCAACCACTATCATCTTTAATAAAAATAGGTCTTGAAACATCCCTTTGCTGTGGGGCTCCGGCCGTGCTGCCTGGTCTCCTGATTCCTCCAGGGGAATGTCTGCAAGGAAATAACAGAGCTTGGTCCTAAACTGACAGGAAGGACATCAGGTGTACTCCTGCACACAAATTTTTAAAATAAGCCCCTTTTCTTACATATTCCTTGCCCTTGTTAAGTTCTTAGGGCAAACAGCGTTGGTTTGCTTGGGGAATGATACAACCCTCAAAAATGGATGGTTTGGAGAAGTTACAATGCAAATAAATTCTCTGCAGTGGGTTAGAAACATCCATTAGCTAAAACTCCTGTTTTACAACCCCTAGGCCAGACTCATATCAAAGAAACCCTCAGCTGTGCCATGAAATGCAGTTACAGAAGGCAGTGCTTGTGGTACTGACCTGTGCTCAGTCAGACAGGGCAACTCATCCTCCTGGCAGACAACCCCAGACACTACTGGGGAGATCTAACACTCCCAAGCAGTGCCAGAGTTCTCTGAGGAGTCAACCATGGTCGAGAGGCTCTTCTGGGAGCTGGAGTCCCCCTCAGCCTCTCCTCCAGCACACCACAGCTTCCCCCACGTCCCCTTTTCTCAAGACACTTCAGGAGGCACTTGGAGTCTGGATGGAGGCTGGCACAAAGCATGCTTGGGCTCAGGAGCTTCAGTAAAGCTTTGTCAAGGAGCAAGTTAATCCAGAAACAAAACTAGCTGTAACGGCTTGTAAAGACCTTTCATCTATCACAGCAGGTGAGTTTTTAAAGTATTTTTTTTTTTCCAACAGAACATTTCAGAAACAGTGGAGAGAAGCACTTGAAGTTGTACTTGGTAACACAATTTAGAAGTGAAAACATATATTACNAAAAAAAAAAAAAAAAAAAAAAAAAAAAAAAGGCAAAAAAAAAAAGGCATTAAGTCAGCAGCAGTGAATAATTTATGAGACCTACTTTAGTGTGGTTATTCTCAGAGGGCCTTAAAAAAGTCTTGGGCATGGTGCTGGTTTTCAGCTGAGACAGTAAAGGAGTCAAAAAAAAAAAAAAATCTACGAGGCCACTTTTTATTCTCGTTTTTCCCCACCATGACTTCCTCTATTTCTGTGATTTCACTTGGCTTTTGGCTTTGGAGTCCTGCTCTCTCCCTGGTTCTGAGCATGTAGGCAGTGTTGGATGAACATTTGGACAAAGTGCTGGAAAATTCAGGGAATTAACTGTGTGCTGGGGCTGCTCTTTGTTCCAAACACAAAATATTACCATGCTTTAGAAGCAGAAATGCACCATTAGTTGTATTTATTAAACTAGTTCTGTACGGACAGAACTTGACTCACAGGTGTGGATACAAAAATCCCTGAGACAGTTTTGAGGATTATAAAATAAAGATCAATGTTTTGCTGGAATTAGAGATGACTGGGAAACAGGAAAAAAAAAACAAAAACAAAAAACCAAAACCCAAACAACACCTGAATTGTGCCAAATAAGTTCCCTGCAGAAGCCAGTGCAGCCTCTCCTCTGGAAGTGCCATGCAGAGACTGGAACGTGCTTCTCAGAAATGACAACTGGGCTCAGCCACAGCACCACTGAACACTGAAGTTTTTCAGGTGAAAGCTGAGAGGGCTCGAGTTGCTGCAATTCCAGCATATTGGTTTGAAAAACGATAGCAAACAGCAGAACCTATTTTAAAGACAACCTTTTAAGTGACTCTTAATAAAAATGAATTTTTAATGCTAATTAAGAAGATGAAATAACTCCGGCTATCCATTTTCTGGCTCCACATGCTTGTTCAGAGGGCTGCAGTTACTCACATAATTAAAATTTAGGTTATGTTCTCTCACATGTGTCCTTCTTCACATAGGGATTAAAAATTAAAAACCATCCACTTATTGCCTGGGTATCCATGTCCCAAAAAAAAAATAAGAAAGAAGAAAGAAGAAAGGAAAAAGAAAAAAGAAGAAAGGAAAAAGGAAAAAGAAAAAAGAAAAAAGAAAAAAGAAAAAAGAAAAAAGAAAAAAGAAAAAGGAAAAAAGAAAAAAGAAAAAAAATCACTTGTCCCTCCTGTATTCCAGGTGAGCAGGTTGAGCTTCTTCAGCAGGTTAAGGCTTTTTTTTTCCCATTTCCCTGCAGCCTTCTCTTCTCCAGGCTGAACCCCCCCAACTCTCAGCCTGGCTCCAGAGCTGCTCCAGCCCTTTCAGCATCTCCAGGGCCTCCTCTGGACCCACTCCAACATCTCCATGTCCTCCTGGTGTTGGGGACCCCAGAGCTGGACCCATCCCAGTGCAGGGAGGAGCAGGGGATGCTCCTCAGCCCTCCCATCTGTGCAAATCCCGCCCCAACTTCCCTTCAGCTGTAAAATTTTATTTCTCTCCGTGAAAATCAGTGTCCCTATGGCTGAGCTGCATTAACACCCAGGTTTTTCCAAGCTGTACATTTTATATTCCCCACTTTTGGATCCTCCAGGGCTGTGCTGCTGCGGGAAACCCTCTGCATCAACTGCAACTCAGCACAGCCACACTGACACCTCCAAACCAACCCTGGGGCTGAGAAAAAGATGTTCATTCTGACCAAATGCTCTTTTTTTTTTTTTTTTTTTTTTTTTAATCCCCCGAAGCAAGCCTCAGGAGATCCCTGGGATGCTGTCAGCAGGGGATCAGAGGAGATTTCTCCTCTCCTGTCAATAGCAGAAGCAGCAGTGCAGGTTGCAAGAGGGGAAATAGCACCAGGGAAGGGACACACGGAGCTGAAGGAGTTGGGGATGCTCTCGTGCCCCTGCAGCAGCCACCCCAGGGGCTGATGCCACCAGCTCTGCCCCAAGCAGAATCCCCAAACCCTGGCAGCAGGCAGAGCTCAGCCCTTGCAGGATGAGGGATGTTTTGTGCAGGATTCGGGTATTTTGGTGCTTGAAGCAACAGCTCCATGGCCAAACCCCTCCCCAGGTCCTTGCTGGAGCTCCCGAGGGGGGACCCTCAGCACCCTGGAGCCCCAAGAGCACCCCTGGCAAGTGGCACAGGAGCTCTGCCAGCACCAGGGGCTGCCCCCACCCAGCAGCTCAAACCCCTGCAAACCAAAGGCACTCATCCAGCCCCCAGAACTTCAGACAACCTCCAAGGCTTTTCCCTGCTCAGGTCCCCTTGCTCTCACTCCTGCTCCTTTGGGAGGTTGTTAGGGTGTGAAAAGTGTGTTTATTCCTGTCTTTTAACAGACAGCACTCAAAATATCACCAGGTAATTTGGGGGGGAAAGTTCTTTTTGGAAACTTTCTATATTCTTTTTAGAAACTTTCTATATTCCTTTTAGAATTCCTCTTAGAGCAGAGTGTGTATATTAAACCTTAAAACTGGGGGGGTCTTTTATTTTTTTTTTTTTTCTCTATACTGCAGAGCTCACAGCTGCACTAAAGCTGAACACAGAGGCACGTGTGTGGTTTTTATTTTTTAAGCCCTGCTGAAAGCTGCTTGCAGGCCGTGTCCCCAGGGGTCTGAGCCCTGGACACCTCTGCCTTGGGGACAGGTGGTGCCTGGGAGCAGCTTTTCCCCAGGAAGGCTCCGAGGCTGATCCCAGCCCCACACAAACCCCTCCTGCCTTACCCTGGGTGCCCAGATAAACCTTCCAGCCTGACCTCTCACCCTGATCTTCCCCAGCCAGCAGCATCTGGGGGGGATGGAGCTGCACTGGTGGCACTGGTTTGGGCTCTGGTGACATCTGGGGGACATCCCAGTGTGGGGGTGCAGGCAGAGGAAGGCTCTGGGCTGGGCAGCAAGCAAGGGGGGCAGAGAAAGAGCCAGGTTCAGCTTTAAACATGCTGCTCAAACACGAAGGCTCCCTGGGCTGCAGTGTTAAGGTACCACCCACACACACGTGTTGGCAGATCCTGTGCTGAGGTCCAGGATTTATTTCTTGATTTTATTTTTTATATTGAACATTGATTTTCATCGAGTCATAGGATGGTTTGGGTTGGAAGGGACCTTAAATATCATCAAAATCCAACCCCCCTGCCTGCTCCAGGCTCTTACTACCCTCATGGTGATGGATTTTTCCAATTATGCTCTTATTGGAGCATCTCCCTAATTTCTTTCAGCCTCTTTCTGGGCCATGAGTTTGTTCCTTCATGGGAGGCTGGCCACCCTCCAGCTTCTACATACCTTCTAAATTTCCAGAGATAATGAAGATGAATTTGTGTTGTGGAAACTCTCTCCCCTTAGAGATTATTTCCTAATAAGATGCTCTGGTCCTTATGCACCTCCTGCCTGGAGCTATTATGCTATTTGCATATTGCAGCAGGAGTTCCAGAACAGCCAAGGATACCAGGGTACCCATCCAGACAGAGCCACAGAACTGCCCAAAAAGTCTCCACTCAGAGGTGCCCGAGCCCAGCACCAGAGCTTTGGGCCATGCAACCCCCCTGGGTGAGGCAAACAGCCCCAGACTGCTTATACCCCCCCAGAGATCCCAGCTAAGTCACCACCACAGGGGACAGAATTTACATCAAAGCCATTGGAAAAAAAAAAAAAAAAAAAAATCTTTCTGCCCCCCTGCTTGCCAGCACTGCTGCTGGAAATGGAGAATCCCTTGGGAATGGGGGAATCTCACAGCTCAGGCACTTGGGACACCATTTGCACAATGATCTCAGCAGAGAACTGTGCTTGGCTTGATGAGGATGAACCACTACTGATTATCTGTCTCATGGTATTGCTTATGAGAACCTGTTTTTCATTCACTCCTAAAAAATTTGAAATAATTTTTTAAAAGCCATTTGGATTTAATAAGATAATTTAGAAAAAAAAAAATCCATTTGGATGCAATCCCTTCCTGCTGAGCATCACTGGGCAAACGGAGCAGCCAGGAGGCCCAGGACACCTCCAGGGAGGCACTGGGTTTGTGCCACTTCACTCCATTCACATTTCCTACCCAGCCACAAGCAGCAGCTCTCCAGTTCCTCTTACCAAACACTTAGAGAACAGCAGCTCAAACCACCTGCAAACCCCTTCAGGTCCCTCCCTCTGTGCTCTCAGAAGGGCTTGATGGGGAAAGTAAAGATCACAAAGTCCTCAAACCATTTGGTTTCAGGGCTAGAGTAGCATCACCAAGATTAAATCCTCCTGGCCACAGCTTGGGAAAAAATCCCAAACAGCCTGAGAAGTGTGAAAAATGGGTTATTAACTGCTGGGCTCTGTGGAACTCCTGTCCCTGCTCCCCACATGCACAGTGTGTGGCATTTTGAGCCCAATTTCCCTTCCCAGAATGTAGTTTCATTGCCAGAGGCTGCAGACAACTGGTAGGTATCTTTCCCTCCCTTCTGTTTAGAAGGAAAAAAAAAAAAAACCAACAAAAAAACCCCCAAAACACAACAATGTTCCTTTTTCCAGTCTAAGCCTCATTCCCCACACTGAGCTCTGGAGCCTGGGATATGCTCATCCCAAGGAAGGACCCAAAAAAACAAAAAACAAAAAGCCCAGAACAACTGCTTTCTCTATGGACCAGCTGCAGTAACAGACTCTATAAAAAAAAAAGTTTCCAAGTTTGGCAGATTTTATTTATCTATTATTTTATAGACATTCTTCCACAGTAGAGTGCTTGGGGTTCTGTGCAATGCTTGCAGCAAAATCATTGAGGATAGAGTGAAAACATCATTAAAACCTGCTTGGGGCTCAGACAGAGAAATAGAGACATAGGGAGGAGTCCTGTGGAATGAGATGGGAACGGTGGATGGGAGGTGGTAAACAGAGTCCAGACCTAGAAGATGCATCACGGGCAGATATCTGAAGATGGAGAATCATGTTGAGAAGGGCAAAAGCCAGAGCAGTGGAACTGCAAACTTCCCCGGATCTCCGGGAGGGTCAGGGATGTTCAGGGGAGGTGGGAGCTCAGACCCTGCTGCACCTGCAGGCTCAGGCCTCTCACACCTTCTCCTTTTCCCTAACAGCCATTTAAAAATGGCTTTTTCAACCTCATGAAATTATGCTCCACTTGTTTTTAAACTGAGGAGAAGAAAAAAGAAAAAACTCCCCCAGTGAAAGCAACCTCCTAGCAGCAGCTTTCCCCCACCAGCTTTCCACTGCCTGTCCAAGCATCTGCTGCTTCTCCTGAAAACTTCTCCCGGTTTGCTAGCAGAGGATTACAAATGTGTTTGGTTGTTGTTTTGGTTGTTTGGGGTTTTTTTTTTGTTATTTGTTTGGGGTTTTTTTCCCCCTGACAACCAGATCAGTTCAGCATGGTTGTTTTAAATCAATGGTGCTCATGCGACTGGTAATTGGGCACTAAATCTAATAGAGCCCGAAAGGCTGAAAGGTCAGGCATCAAATGCTGTGTGATTAAGTAAATAGAAGAGAAATTGATTGCTCTTTTGTCTTACTCTATTGACTACAGGGCGTTTTTATGGCCCTTCTGCAGGCTGGTACCGGGTCTTTAGCAGACAGAAGGTTTGCTAAGTAGTTCTGCTGTGAAAATGCTTAAACAAAAAACCAAAAACAAAAACCCCAAACCTGTTCCTGCTGCTAGTGCAGCCTGCTAGAGGAGTTGTACCCTGTGAATTCACATAAAGCCCAAGAGGGAAGTGTAAATGCACCAGGACAGGATTATGTCTGTACATGGTGGGTGCTCAAACACGAGGAATCCCCCGCTGTGATTTATTTAGTTACCCCAATGCCTGTCCCAGCCTTGCACTGACACCCTGCCAGCTGACCAGCTAACAGACCTGCCTGGGATTTCCTTCCTTCTCTTTCTGCCTACAAATTACACAGTTTCTCCAGCTCTCCCACCTCCCAGGGTGCACCCCAGCCCGCAGCAAGATTGCTTTGGGTCTCCTGGCACCACCCGGGTTAATTAACACCCTTAATTGCTTCCTGCCCTTGATTTCAGGTGTCTCCTTGGCAACAGCTCTTTCCCAGGCACAGAGACATCCTCCAGAGAGAGCAGAGGATTCAAACCCCTTAGCCCAGCAGCCCCGGGGTGGTCACCATCCCTGCTCCAGACCCTGCATCCCTCCTCAGGCCAATCCCTGCATCCCTCCTCAGGTGGATCCCTGCATCCCTCCTCAGGTGAGTCCCTGCATCCCTCCTCAGGTGAGTCCCTGCATCCCTCCTCAGGCCAATCCCTGCATCCCTCCTCAGGTGGATCCCTGCATCCCTCCTCAGGTGGATCCCTGCATCCCTCCCCAGGTGAGTCCCTGGAGCAGCAGCCCCCGGGGACTCTGCTGAAGTCACCCCTCAGCCAGGCCACATTCCATGTTTTCCAGCTGGGCTGGCAGTGTCGGGTCAGCTCCCTGGTGGTTCCCAAGAGCCCAGCACTAAACAAGCAGTCTGCTCAGCCCATGAACCAAAGGGCAGGGGGTGCAGAATAAAGTGCTGCTCCTGCTCCTTGTGCCCCCTTGCTGAGCCCCCCCAAGGGCTTCAGGGCAGCAGTTTTCCAGCCAGGAGAAGCCTGGGTTTGTAGCTGAGCTGCAGGGAGGCTTTCTGACCAGGCTGGAGAGGAATTAACCCCAGGAGCTGGGAGACAGCCCCGGCCAAAGCCAGAGGGGTCAGGAGCATCAGTGGAGCGAGCAGGGAGGAGCCGGAGGGAGGAATTTTCCCTGGGGATCCCTCAGGATGGATTTAGAGGTGACCTCAGGCAGGAGAAGCATCCTGGCAGCATTTGAGGGGGAACAGGAGAGGAACCCATCCCCATCAGCGTTGCTGTATTTCCAAAATACGGATATTTTTGTGCTCCCAGGCTGTGAGGTCAGGCCCTGAGGGGTTATTAGAAAGGTTTCTGCTCAAAGCTCCAAAACTCAACAGCTTGGAAAAGGGGGTGAGGAGCAGAGAGCTGTTCAGGGCAATTACCAACAGCCAGAGCAGTGCCTCAGGGAGGATGCTGAGCCTCCCACCAGCAGCTCACTGGGTGCTCTGACACCTGCCAGGCCCTGTGCTGGGTCAGGGCTTTGCCATGGAAGCACAGAAAGGTCAGGCACCATCTTCCATTAAAAAAAAAAAAAAAAAAAAATTCCCTCAGCAAAATATAAAATTTTGATCAACCCTAAAAGCAGTAAGGAGGTGGCAGAGGGCCTGGCCGGGGCAGGGGAGCCCTGATGGAGGGGTGACACCAGGTGGGCCATGTGCCAGGCTCATCTGGCACCAACAGGAAGGGGCAGAGCCCACCCAGAAGGAGGATTGCTGCTTCTATTCCCCTCCATGGGGGACCAATAATGGGACAGTTGTTTCCCCACTTATTAACAACTTGGGGCATTAAAAACAAACAAACACAATTTAAAAAAACAAACAAACAACAACAACAACAAAAAAAAACAAAGCACCCAAGAGTAAAAATTAATTTCAAGTCAAAATTGAAATTCAAGATGAGTGTGAACATCTGCACAGCCAAATGCACCCAGAGAGGAGTGGGGGCTGCTCACAGCTGCTGAGCTCTGCCCCCTCCCAGGCTGTGCTGGGCTGCAGAAGGGGCATTTTTGGGAAGAAAAGGGGGAGCACCTTTCAACCCAGCACAACTGCAGCCCCGGGTGCTGCCAGCCACAACCCCCATAGGGCACCACAACATTTTCTGCACCAGCAGGCTGCCTGGCTTAGGAGTGACAGGTTCCCCCAGCTGGAGCTTTCACTGAGTTTTTCAAATTGGTTTTCAGAGTGGTTTCTGTCCCTGGGGCTGGGATCCAGCCCCAAACCTCCCCAAGGCACAGCCTGGGATCAGCCCAAGGAGATGCCACCATCCTCCAGCTCCAAGGGGCTGCTTAAACCCCTTTCAAAAAAATAAACAAATGCACAGAGTGACTGCAAACCCCAGCCTTTCAGTCGGGAAGGCAATCAAAAATGGTTTGCAGCCCTGGGGTCCCTGGAGCTGCCCCAGTCCCTGAGCCATGAAGCAATCACCTGGGCACTGGGCTGTGTTTCCCCTTCCCAGCAAAAGGAATCAAAACTGAGCCTGGGGTTATGGAAAAGTATCTTGACACTGATTATCCCACCCTAGCAGGGAGCTGAGCAGAGGTTCAGCCTCTCCCTGGGGTGATGCTGAGCCACCAGGACACACAGATCCAGTTGTCACCTGGTCAGGCAGAAAGAGAGAATGTGAAACCAGGTTCAGGTTAGCTCAGACACTTTAAAGAAAAAAAATTGAGCTGTTTCCACAGAAACCAGTCCCAGTCCTAGTGAAGGCATCAGGTTTTAAGTCACTGATTTTTAATTCCATGCTTTAATATTTTAGTAATTTCACGTAGGTACAACTTCCACAGTCCAGAAGCCACAGAAAAATACTCTTTTTCTTGCTGAGATGCACAGAAAGCTTCCTTTTTTCCTAGAGTGCTGACTTGGTGCTTATATGACAGCAATTCAAATGAAGTTAAAGCCAAGTACTTTTCATCTCAGGGCCCCAAGCACATATAAAATCTCATTTGTACCTTGTGACACTTTTTTTTTTCTTTTTTTTTAAAAAAAAGCACAAGATGGAGGTAGAGAAGAAAGGCAAATCCCCAGAGCCAGGTTTGCAGCAGGGAGAGAGGATCCCCCTCTGCTGCTGGGCAGTGCCCGGGGGTCCCCGTCCCAGTTCCCATCCCAGTTCCCCCAGAACCAAGCACTGCAAAACTGGTCTGAAGCCAGGGAAGACAACTGGAAGCACACAGAGCCTCTCCCACCCCCCTGCCCTCACTAAAAATAATAATAATAAAAAATAATAATTTAAAAAAATATATATATATCCCCTACCTTTCCTTGCACTTCGTACTTCCAGGAGCAAGATCTCTTCTCCAGCATCTCCTGGTTGGGTCCTTGCTCAGGGCTCTGTTATCTGTCACCCCAAACCCTTGGGCACCTCATCCTGATGAGCTGGAGGTGGGAAGGGCTGATCCCTGCCACCTGGCTCCCTGTCCCTTGGTGACACCTCCCAAAGGAAGAGATCACTTCATCCCATGGAACTAAAACCCTTCGTGCCATGGATTATAGGTTTAAAAAGTGACTGGCTGCCCCTCCGTGCTCCTGGTGCCACAGCCTGGATCACACTGCGATGTGCTGGCACTCTGCAGATAAACAATAACAAAAAAAGGATTTTTTGTTTGCCCTTTGTAAGAAGCATCACCACAGCCTAAGAAATGAGCCCCCAGCTGTGCTGCCTCCTCCTGGGGTTTAACCCCGTGGGGAAAAGGGGCTCCAAATATTAAGGAAAACATCGATTGCACAGCATCAGATTCTGATGGAGCCTACGGGGTGTTTTTAACTCTGATTTTAAAAAGAAGGGGGAAAAAAGTTGATTTGTATTGGCAGGTATCTGCCCTCAAACAGAATGAGCTTCTCCTCCATTCAACCAAAAATTTCAGCCACGTTTCCATGAACTTGTGGTAAAAAGCAGCACTGAATTAAGAAAGCATTTTTAATTCCAGCATGGCCTGAGGTGCTCTCAGGGGCATGGCAGGAGATCAGCCATGGGGACTTGGAAAATATTTCTTCAGTTTCAGTCAAAGCTTTTGGGACAGAAATTTTGCTCTGCTCTTTGGCCCAGGATCAAAAAAATAAAATAAAATAAAATAAAATAAAATAAAATAAAATAAAATAAAATAAAATAAAATAAAATAAAATAAAATAAAATAATTTTTTTAAAAACCTAATTGACATGCTCTTGGCTCAGCTTTGTGCCATTACCAGCCCAGAGTGCTGGTTCCCAGCACACTACAGCAAGCAGCAGGTGATTCTCTCACCCCATGCTGCTCAGTTTCAGCAAAGATTTTGCTGAAGAAATTGTTGTTTTGGGGTTTTTTCTCCTCTGAGCAACCCTGGCCATTTCTGCACTGATTCATCCCAGCCTGGGGCAAAACCCCTGGTGTCCCCATAAGAGGTGTGGGCGCCTCAAACCTGGCAGTGACCTTTGGGCAACGTATCCTTCAAACTCTGGCCAGCCTTGACATTGGCTGAGATGATCATTGGAGGTCCCTTCAACCCATCCTAATCCATCCCATCCCATCCCATCCCAACCCATCCCATCCCATCC
>JAAWXA010000020.1:1164965-1185966 GCA_038090715.1 Florisuga fusca
CGCCCGCCGCAGCCCCGCACCCTCCGCTCCGCGCTGCCCGCGGCTGCCCCCGGGATGGGGTCTGAGGGATCCAGCACAGAGCTGGGAACCATCCTCTCACCCGGGATGGGGTCTGGGGGACCCAGCACAGAGATGGGAACCATCCTCTCACCCGGGATGGGGTCTGGGGGACCCAGCACAGAGACAGGAACCATCCCCTCACCCGGGATGGCGTCTGGGGGACCCAGCACAGAGACAGAAACCATCCCCTCACCCGGGATCGGGTCTGGGGGGACCCAGCACAGAGCTGGGAACCATCCCCTCACCCGGGAGGGAGTCTGGGGGGACCCAGCACAGAGCTGGGAACCATCCCCTCACCCGGGACGGGGTCTGGAGGATCCATCACAGAGACAGAAACCATCCCCTCACCCGGGAGGGGGTCTGGGGGACCCAGCACAGAGCTGGGAACCAGCCCAGAGCCCTGGGGGACAAGTGTCCTAATGTCGGTTCCTGGAAGGCAGCAGCTCCCTACCCAATGGATCCAAAACACACAGCCCTATTCCCCATCCCATCCATTTGCATTCCACCCTATCCCGTTTCCAACTCATCCCATATTCATTTCCATCCTCCTCCACCCCATCCAATCCCCTCCCCATCCCCTGTCTCNCAGCTCATCCCATATTCATTTCCATCCTCCTCCACCCCATCCAATCCCCTCCCCATCCCCTCTCTCCATCCCCACCCTCCGCCCAGATCCCCACAAGCCAGGGGCTGCACCACAGGTGAGCTCGGGGTGCCCTAGGCCCCCTCCTCCAGCCCTGCTCCCCCCAGCTCAGAGGAGCTGTGATGGCTCCGGGGGTGAGCAGGGAGGAGGAGGGCAGAAACACTGCCCGGGGGCTGGTTTCTCCCGGGATGCCACACAGAACCCCCCCGGCCTCCTGAAGCCCCCAGCCCCACCAGCCAGGAGCGGGCTCAGCGCTTCCTGCCCAGCACTGACCAAACGAGTTGTGGATTTCTCCCCCTTCTTTTCTAGATGTGTTCTCCACACAAAAACACCGAAAATGAGAACACTATTTTCCATCCCATAGCTCTACAAAACAGTCTTCAAAGCTCCATTTCTTGGTGCCTCCCTGCCTCCAATTATCTACAGAGCTGGAGGAGGGGAGAAGAGCGATTCCCTCCCTGAGCCTCTGCCCTGCACCCCTCTGGCACTCTGCTGTCTGAAACCCACATCCCCAAAGCTTTTAGTAACGTTTCTCACTGGGCAAGATGAAACCTGCCTCGTTCTTCGATGCTAATCCAATTGCAGTCTGCAAACCGTAAGGATAAACAGAACTAAAACCATGAGAAGACCTTTCAGAGGCTGAGCTGCACGTCTTGCCTCACCCTGCAGTTAAATCACACCGGGGAAGGGTGGAAACATCCAGTTTTGCCTGCTCAGACCACGGCTCACTCTCTGTGTTGTTTCCTTCTTGCAGAAAACTAATAAAGATGCAATCTCAGTGTTAAAAGGTGCCACATCCATGAACAGGGATCTTTTTCTCCCCATTTTGGTTTTTTTTTTTTTGTATGTTTTAACGCACTCCCACTGGGATGCCCTGGTCTCCAACACTGGTGCTGGGGCTGGTGTTGCTGCCTCCGGGTACTGCAGAAAGGAACATTCAGGAAACATTTAGGAAACATTCAGGAAACATTTCCACAGAACTTCAGGTTCAGGATTCACAAATGATTTCACCCACAGGAAACTTGCCAGGAGAGCACAGGTGGGCTCCAGCTCTCCTGACCCTCAGCCACCAGTTTTTGAAGGCAGAAAGCATCCACAGCGTTTTCCTGACGTACCCTGGGGATGTGAACCGTTTTCCTGACTGCTGCTGAGAGATGCCAAGAGCTGGTAGATGGGGAGGAGGGTGAGGGGCCAGACCCCCAACCCACATTCCTGCTGCTCTGGTCGAGAAAGGCAGAGGACTCTCTGGCTGCTAGCAAGAGCCATGTGGAGTTTTAACATCCCTTCCAGCATTTTCCCCTGGCTAAAGTAACTGCCAGCACTCCCGTTGCTAATTAGAATTAATACTATCTTCTTCCTCCAACAGTAAAAACAAAATGTTCCCGTCGTGTCCCATCTGATAAGGCAGCAGAGCTCACCCAGCACGGCCTCCCAGGTGGGCTGCTCCGGGCAGACCTCACCAACCACGCTGGGTTCTGCAGGGAGGGGACCCTGCACAGGGACTGTCACCCCCCCAGAGCCCCACGGCGGGGGAACGGGGTGCATGGAGACCGGGATGTGAGCAACAGGCAACACTTGGGTTCAGGGTGATCGTTGGTAAGCAGCGAACAAATCAGCCACCACACCAAGATGAAACAGCTGTAAGGGGTCCCAAAAACATCATTTCCCCACGCCTGGCCTCGACCTCCCCTGGGTGGTGGCAGGTGTTGCACCCACCCTGCTCTGGGCAGCCCCTGGCAGGCCCCAGGCACAGATTCCTCCGGCTGTTTGCTCCAGCGGGGAGTTAATCCCTGAGGAGAGAGGGGAGGGTTAAAGCCGGCAGCAGCATCCACATCCTCCGCTCGGAAATCTCCCCAGTCATCGCCTCACCGGAGGGAGACACAGACCAGAATCACACCCAAACCACGGCTGTGGGAGCTGCTGCCACCCTCCATGTATCCTCCAAACCTCGGGAGGGGACAGGGATCCCACCAGCATCACCAGGGCTGGGCCCTCACCTGAACTTCTCCACAACCTGCTCTTCCACACCCACCCACAGAATCCTCCTTGCCCAAGCTTGCTCCCCAGACTCGATCCCCCAAGCCCCTTTACTCCATAACCTGCTCTCCCAAACCTTCTCTTCCAAGGCCCCACACTTCCTTCCTCCATAGCCTGGTTCCCCCCAGACTTACTCTCCAAACCCCTTTTGTCCATAACCTGCTCCCCAAACCTATCCCCCCAAACCCCCTTCTCCATAACCTGCTCCCCCAAGCCCCCAGACCCCTTTTCCTCACAACCTGCTCCCCAGACCTTCTCCCCCAAGCCCCCAGACCCCTTTTCCTCACAACCTGCTCCCCAGACCTTCTCCCCCAAGCCCCCAGACCCCTTTTCCTCACGACCTGCTCCCCAGACCTTTACACCCAAGCCCCCAGACCCCTTTTCCTCACAACCTGCTCCCCAGACCTTCTCCCCCAAGCCCCCAGACCCCTTTTCCTCACGACCTGCTCCCCAGACCTTTANGGGGGGTCCCCGCCGCGAATCCGCCGAGCTGGGGCTGAAGGAGCCGCCCCTTCGCCCATCCTTGCAGGTTTTCGCCTCCTAGATGTGCTCAAACTTGCATTTTTAGACTGCTTTTCCAGCATCCCTCCGCCACTCTCGGTTGCACAGGGCTGGGTGACCCGGTCCCTGGCTCCGGGATGCTCCCAGGGGACAGGAAGTGACCCCGCTTCCCCCCGGGAATCCGGCTTTGCCCAGGGAAATAAACCCGTTCATCCCATTTAAACCTCTCTCCCGTCGGGTTTGACTCTAGAAAACCACAATCCCGACTTTTTCTTATCCCACTTGGAAGCCTCACCAACAGGTGATTCCCAAAGAGAGGGAGAAATCCGTGCTCGCCCAGGATTTTTGCTTGTTTAGCTTCACCCATTTCCCTTACGGGGAGAGCAGAGCATCTGTCAGCAGTCTGTGGAGCTATTCATCATATCCCCGGGGGCGCCTGGACGGGTTGGGAGCAATAAATCAATATATCGACATTTGGGGGAGTGGAACCGGCATGAACACTTGCTGGGGACCACAAGGGCAGGATGGGGGGAGAGGGGGGGAAGGCTGGAACAACCTGTCTGTGAGAAAATATCTCCTGAGACCCCAAGTCCTGCAGTCAGACTGTTAACTGTCAGTGGTTTTGATGCTGATGAGAATTAAGAAGTTTTCCGGGGCAGCCTGGCTCAGTTTTCCCTCGGTTTATCCTTGAGCTGGTGTGAAAATGATCAGGCAATCAAACCATTTCAGTTGGCCTGAGGTGAAATTCAGCATTTAGAAAGCACACCTGAGCTGGGTGGAATAAAGCTGGAGGCTGAGATAGTCACTTCACAGCAGATAAACTTTTGGTAGAAAATGAGGCAAAGCAGAGTGTCTGCCTGGGGGTGATACAATTCCCTAAGAGGAGCAGAAATCCCAGCCATGGGCTGGCTCATTTACAGATATATTTAAGGGAAAGACAAGGAACAGATCTGCCTGTTCTCTGGGAAACAAATGTGCCATGGACTTTGCCTTTGCATCAAAATAAATATTACTGACCCATCTCCCATCTGCAGCCGTGGTGAGAAATTCAGTCAAGACCCCCCTCCTCTCTTTCCCCCTTTGTGCTGGAAGGAACTTTATAGATAAAGCAGAATTTTAAGGTAATACAATAAGAGGGAAAACTCCTAATATAAAAATTTCAGTCTCACAAAGCATTTCCAACTTTTTGGCATTGCAGATAACACAACCACACTCCTGTCATCCCACTTGCAGGGAGCTCACTGCGTGTTTGAACATTTTTTGAGAGTGAGATCCATTAGGCTTTATTAATTATAGAGACCACTTGAAGAATAACACCTTTTGATCAGCCTTTGCCAGAAGCCACAGCTTTGTCCAATGCCATAAATCAGAGGCATATCACCCTCCTGGTTCTGCTATAAAATTGCACAATTTTCAGGCTCTGCTCACAAAATTCAATTTCCTGGTGCATTGCAGGGCAGGGATGGAGGGGATTGGGAGTGATGCCCCAGCAGGTACCTCCTACCTGACCCCTGGGCACTGCAGATACCTCTCCCTGCTTTGCAAATCCAGGTTTTCCTGCCCAGAACATCTCCCCATCCCTCTTAGACACACCTGTAGAGCCACCAGCTGTGTGCTGGAGGGGCAGGAACCTCAGGGTGAAAGTGGCTTTCCCAGATCACTGCACACATCATTCCAGGGATGGTTTTTGAAAAGCACATGGAAAGCTGCAGGGAGAGCCCCAGGCTGTGGTGTCAAAGCCCTGTCAGCTCCTACAGGATCCTGATGACAAAAATCTGCCTTGCTGCAGGGCTGAGGTGTCAGGACGTGGGTGTGTTAGGGATGAAACCAGTGCAGGTACCCAAAGGGGGCTCCACCAACTCACACTTGGCTTGAAGGCAGTGCTAACAACTGACCTGTTTCTTCTCACATGTCCCTTGTTTATTCATCATAAATGGTGGAGTATGTTCAATTTTACCACCAAAACTGGAGGAGCCTTTCACCGATGTGCATTCCTGTTGCTCCATAATGTTTCCATCCCTGGAATCCCCAGGGGAGCACAAGACCAGGAGAGTGACCTGGAAGACCTCACACCACCTCTCAGCTGCTGCTGTCAGGCATGAGGTCTTCAAGGGGAAAGTCTTCCAGGGGTAGGAATGATGCCCAAAAAATCCATACAGCTCCAACTGCAGCAAATCTCCAGTGTGGTACTGTTGGCAATTCTTCTTTAAAAAACCAAAAAGCACCAATCTCACTCTCCTGAAGTCAAGGTTGGGGCAGCCTCACCTCAGGCTGCCTGCATCCCTAGTTACTGGCTCTGAAGTGACATCAGAGTAGTTCTTGCCTGGAATTAAGACAGCAGTGCCCATGCAGCAGAGCTTCAGAGCCACACCTTGGCCCTCCTGCTCAGCCTTCCCATGTGCAAAACATGGGAGCCAGAACTCCTTATGGGCAGGAACACCCGGCACACTCATCCCCAGCATCCCTCACCTGCCTGCCAAGTGGCAACTGAGTTCTCTGCTGGGCTTGTCTTTTCTCCCAGCTAGCCAGGAAGGCAGCTTGGGGCCAGGAGAGAATACATTCCACACTTTCAGCCCCAAATGTCTGCTAATCCTCCAGGGCAAAAATCAAAAGGCATCTCAGTTGCTCCTCAAACACTCTCTAAAGTGGTTTGTTTGTGGTTTCAAATATTAATATTTGCATATGAATTAATATTTCAAATATTAAAATAATCCCGGCACCTGCAGTTGCTTTTCGATAACCCTGTGAATGCAGCCTGGCTGAATTTGTCCAGGTGGCTTTACAGTTTTAATTGCACCCTCACCCACATCTTTTTGGGAGTGATAATCCAAAGCTGCCTGAAGTAGGAAGAGAAGGGGCACAGATAGATGCAGGTGCAGGGCTTTATTCCAGTTTCATATTCAGGCAAAATTCAGATCGATTTCTAAAGCAGTTTGGCTTTAATAAGAAAGACAAGATCCTACTGTTGACTGGCAGCTAGAAAAACCCACACTTCCCCCTGAGTGACAGGCACAGCTTGATGATTTTCTTCCTTTTTCTCCCCAAGCAGCCAGGGAGTGATGCCCAGTGGTGCAGCCCCCCACCCAGGGAGCTCATCTCAGGCTGGAGCAGGGAACCCTTCCTGGAAAAGAGCTTCCTAAACCATCTTCATCTCATCCCTACCTGCCCCCTATTAATCAGTGTTAATGAGTGAGCCATTAGCAGCTCCTCCTCTCCCCCCAGCCCCCTGAGGATGGACCCACTGAGCGCAGCAGATGAGGCACCAGGGGAAAGCTCCAGGAAGGGTCACAAACTCAAACTGAATCCAAAGGAAAACTTTCCTGCTATTTAAGAAGGGGGAGGTCGGTCTGTGAAAGCCTGTCAGGGCCTGAGGAACGAGTCAGGTTTCCAAAAGATGGATGTTGATAGGGAAGGCAGGGAGGTGGGCTGGCAGGGGAGGCACAGAGCTCCAGGAGGAGGTGGTGACAACCAAGGGCTTCAGCCCAGACACAGGGGCTGGCTGCTTGAGTTGCAGAAACTCTTTTTGAAGCCGTTCAAAGCACCTGTTGGCCTTAAAAGCTTTGCTTTTCTCTTGCTCAAATGCAAAATTTTATCAGCTCCATCTTTTCCCTTCCCTCCTTCCCTGAGGCTCCAAGTGGCCCTGGTGACCACAGTTCCCTCTGTGACACGGGCAGGGGGCTGCTCTTCCATGGGATCCCTTCATCTTTTTCATGCCAGGCATTTGGTGGTTTTCTCACACTGGGGACCAGCCACAAGTGTTGAAGAAAGAACCCAAAGGCATCCTGAGCTCTTCAGGACTAACCATATCCATCAATTTGGCCTCTGGCAGCTCGGGACCTATTCTGCAGTTATAGAAGGTATTTTTAGCACATGGAAAAACAATGTCATGAGCACATGATATGAAAAATACACAAAGCAATAGATCACTTTTATGTCCTTCATTCTATCATAATCAGGTTAGGATTTTATTTTTTTTTTTAACCCCCACTTGCTTCTATTTTGGAAGTGTCTCCAGGGAGCCAGGCTGGAGGAGCATCATGGCCCATCAAAGCCATGGCAGCTGCAGGGGCACCAGAGGATGTGGAGCACCATGGCACTGGGGTGGAGGAGAGATGAAGGAGAAGGTGGTGGTGGGACCTTGTGAGAGCAGAGGAGATGCTGCCCTGGGGGTGGCATGCAACACCCTCTCTCCTCTTCCCATTACTGCCACCTCCTCAGTGCAAATTCTGTTTCATTTCTTTAATTTTGGGTATTTTCACTTCCTGACAGTCACAGCAGATGCAGACAGAAGGAACCAAAGCAGCCCATTCGAGCTGACATCTCAGGTGGGCTTGGAAGAAAGGAGCAGCCTGCTTACAGGAAGGGGTAACTCAGGGATTGAAGAGCAGAAGGGATGTCTGTGCCCTCACAGGAGGACAAGGTCCAAGTCCTTCCTCAGCTCTGGGAGTTGAAGTCATGAGCACCAGGGTTCACCTGCAGACATGGAGCCTAGAACTAAGTTAGGGATGATATTACAGTGGAAACTAAATGTGCAGCCCCAAAAAACCTCAGTTGTGTTTTGTGATTCTTTCCCATACCGTGGGATAAATACTGAATTCTGAGTGTCCCTGCCCTGCTTTGGTCCTGGCTCAAGAGGCTGGCATGCAAATCCTGCTGAGATCCCACCAGCAGACTGGGAAATGGGAGGAGGAGCAGCAAAAGTCACCAGGCACCTAGAGAAGCTCAGAAAGGAGGAAATTCACGGGAAAGGGAAGGGAAGGGAAGGGAAAGGAAGGGAAAGGAAGGGAAAGGAAAGGAAAGGAAAGGAAAGGAAAGGAAAGGAAAGGGGAAAGGGGAAAGGGGAAAGGGGAAAGATGCAGCTGGGGACAAAGAAATAGAAACAAGGCTGCAGAATTCCGCAGGATCACCCAGTGGCACAGAAGCTGTTTTGCAGATTAGTTCCATCCAGAGAAGATGAGCTGGAGGAGGCTAAGATGAAACAGAGCAATTTTGCTGGTTTGGAGGAAAATCATGAAAATTAGAGCTACTAGGCTGTGGAATAATTTATAGAGGGAACATATAAATTTGTTTTAATTTAAAATCTTACTCTAAACTTGAGAACATATTCCCTATGGGGTACATCTGCTCTGCCAAGAAGCTGGACCTGCTCCTCCAGCACCAGTTCTCCAGCTGGTTAGGATAACTGTTGGGTGCAGCTGAAGCAATGGGAAGTGCCAATCATGCTTTAAATATTGATTATGTGGAAAAGCTCCTTAAAATCTATCAGGCAGAGAAAACAAGCTGACTTACACCCAACAGTTCCAGGAGATGGAGGAAGAAAAGGAAAAGCTGTTTTCTTTACTGCCTCCCCTGCAGGACTCTGCTGGCTGAGAGAGGGAGAGGTTTCATATCCAAATACCTCTTCAGTGCTTCCCAAATCCATGCAAACTTTCCCTAAACCCCCTGCCTGGTTGATGAGGGCTCCATCTCCCCTTCCCTGTGCCCAGTGTGAATGCAGAGCTGGTGGCTGGGGCTGGAGGAGCTCCGAGAGCTCAGATGGAGGGGTCCCCTGACCTCCCCTCTGTCTGACCCTCCCTGGCAGGGGGAGGTTGGTAACCAACATTGATCCCACCAGCAAATACTCCTTCATTCTGTGGGAGAAGCCTCCCTGGTGTTCCTGTGCCACATGGGAAGAGAGGGAACCGTGGGTCATCTTCAGCAGTCCTGTTCTCTGCACACGCCAGGGACCTGCTCTCACATTCCCTGCTTTCCAGCTGGAACACCCTGACCATTTTTATACAGAAAGAACACCCTGAATTTGAATGAAACGCATCCATGGGATAACCTGGGAGTGTGAAATGAATTACCTTAGGGAAAAATAAATAAAATAAAATAAAATAAAATAAAATAAAATAAAATAAAATAAAATAAAATATAAAATAAAATATAAAATAAAATAAAATAAAATAAAATAAAATAAAATAAAATAAAATAAAATAAATAAAATAAAATAAATAAAATAAAATATAATAAATAAAATACAGCATTGTTGGAAAATGGAGCCCAGCAGGTAACAAGACCAAAGATTTGTCATAGCTTGGACAGAAAATGAAAATACATGTGTTAATTAAAAGCAGGCTCCAGGGAAAGTGTTATTAACTTGTGCTATAATAAAAGCTAAAGGCTCCCAGGCAGCCCCATGGAATGGCAGCAGGAGTGCTCTGCTCTTTTGATGAGATGCCTGGGACGTGGGGCTTGGTGAGGGCTGGAGGAGCAGCTCCTTGCCACGGGAGGGGGGAGATGCTCAAGACCTCCTGGGGCCTCGGGACACCCCAGGTCCCTGGGGAATGGGCAAGCCTTTGGCTCCAGCCCAGCACCACCACTTCAGCATCCCCCAGTTCCCCTCCCCTGCTCAGCCCAGTCACTTTCCCAGGTCTCAGGAAGCTGGGCCAGGGAGGAAAAGCACAATTTTATCCTTTCTGCCCAAGATCTGCCCGTGCTGCCTGTGGCATGGCTGGTGGGAGTCCCACTGCACCCCTGGAGAGCACGAACTGAGAGTGCCCCAGAGCTGGCTGCCAAGTATTGATCTCCTGTCACAGGAGAGTGAAGGTCTGGGAGTGTTGAGAGCACTGCTCCATTTTTGATTTTCGTTAAAGGCCCATACAGTGCAGGGATGCTGCCATCCCACTCCTACCGGGGCTCAGCACCATGGATCTGGGGCTTGGAACTCATTTCCAGCCTCGCTGCCCCATGGGGTAAGGAGCCAACAGCTCCTTCTGTCCCTCAGCAGCCTTGCAGGGATTCATTCCTCCAAATGACTGAGAGGAGGGGGGTGAGCAAGGCACCAGCCTGCTGGAAAATGGGAGCTGCCATCGATCCAGCCTAATGCTTTGGGATAAAAGCCCTCCAGATCGTTTGGTCCTGCTCTTACCCACCCTGAGCAGGATCGATGGCCCCAGCAGGACAGATTGGGGTGCCAGAGGCAACCAGCTGCTGGGCCACCCCCCCGAGTGCCTGGTGAGAGGCAGCTGACACCTTTCTGTGGCAAATTCCTTCTGAGAGCCCCCCTGCCCTGCCCAGGCTGTGCCATCCTCTGTCTCTGCCACCCCATCCTTGCTGGCTCCTCCTTGTCCCCTGCTTGGACCATCCGGGGATGCAGCAGGAGGGGAAGGGGGTTCCCCCCACTCCCAGCAGGCATGGGGCACGGAGCTCCTCCTGATGCAGCTGAACTGTAAGGTGACAGTTCTGCTGCCTCCACAGGATTCAGGACACTTGTTTTTTCAGTAGCAAAGCTCAGCAAAAGGAGGTTGTCACCTCAGATATGGCTTTTAGTTTGTTACCAACCTACGGAGCTTCAGCACAGCTCTCCCAGTGCCTCATTATCCCCCAAATTCAGAAATGAGGCTTTTTTGGAGGTTGAATATATCTCATGTCACTCAAGCGTTTCCTCTTCCTCACTCCAAGCCCTGGGCATTCTTCCAGTTCAGGTTTTTTGGTAATGGGATTGTGCTTGCAGCGCTTACCTGGGTCTCTGCCAACTCCTCAGTGTCTTTTTTCACCTTTTTTCACCTCTGGACCCCGTGTTCCAGTCACAGCCCCCCCAAAGCAGAGATGCAGGCAACAACCTCTCTGCCCCAGAAATCTGTACAAACCCGTGGGTGCCCGGGGTCCTCCAGGTCCACGTGTCACACTGCACCCCCAACTTCAGCTGATCCCACCACAGAGACATGGCAATGCCCCCAAAATCTTGGTTCCTGCTGACAGCTGGGATGAAACCCTTTGCCTTAACAACAAATATAGACACACAGATCATGGCAGATCTGGTAAGCTCTAGATAGATCCTGTCAGAAATAATGATTTGGTTCCTACACCCCCTTCCTGGAGAAGCAGGAATGTTTTGTGTCTCAGTGCCCTAGGGAACCATCTCACTGCTGCTCCTGGCAGTCCCAGGGGATGCTCCCAATGTGGAGGCCCTGGGAGACTCCTGCTGGTTCCTGCCTCTTCTGCTCTGCCTTTGGCATTTTTCATACTAATTGAGACCTCACGAATTCAAGGATCTGCCAATTTTTGCACTGTCTTTGCTGGCAACATGACAAGGAGTGCCCAGAGCTAGCATTGCATAAAAAGCTTCATTTTGGCTCTGCTTTATTAACATTATATTGCTTTGAGGAGACCGTGGGGTGACCAGTGGAACACTCTTCACTGTCCTCTGCCTGTGCAGGATAAATCCACCCTGAGCAGCAAATTCCAATTTAAATCCAATGCAAAGAACTGCTGGGTTGACAAGTACCCCTGGTACTTCTGCTGTTTCACAGGTGTTACTGAAATAAAGAATGGAAAACAAAGCAGGTACATACACATTTAAAACCCAACAAGCTACACTGCCCCAGGGCAGAGGCTGGAGCCACTGGGGAGGTGTCCTGATGCAACCCAGGCTGGTGTGCAAAGGAGCAATGGAAATCCTGTCCTCTGCTCTGTCACTTGGAAATTGTCCCCTGCCCGCGGCAGGAAACACAAAGTGAACAGAACCAGAGAGAAAAGCATCACAGCTGGTCCAGGGGTGCCCACTGCAGCCCCATCAGCCACTTCTTCCAGGACCTCTGGGAGTCACAGGATCATTTTGGTTGGGGAAGACCCTTAAGGTGATGGAGTCCAAGCCCTGAGGTCCCTGAGACCCCCAGGAGCTTCCACCTCTGCTCCACCCTGAAGCCCAAGCAGGGTCAGTTTGGGGTGACCAGGGACTTTTTGCTTCCAAAGGGAAGAGCAGGGGGCTTGCTAATAGCAGGGTATAAGAGGTATAAGAGGGCAAGGGAAAAGAAACAGGAAATATCCTGTTAGCTCTCAGCTGAAGTTCTGAACAACTCCAAGGACTCACAAGAAGCTCCTGCGGATGGGCTGGGGAGGATGCAGCAATGGGGTGCTACCTCCTGCAGGCAATCCCCAAAACCACCTCCCCTGGGCTGGACTGGGGGGAAAACAAAAGTTTGAAATCAGCTCCTGAGCACCTCCTGTACACTCCAGGGGAATGTGCTGGATGAGAGGAGAGCCAGGCTGGAACACAGCCCTGCCCAGGGACAAAAAGGCTTCAGCCACTCTTTGTGTTTCCCTTCACCTTCCAAATCCTGAGGCAGAGGGATGAGAATTAATTTCAGGTGGGTCTTTGTTCTTCCACTTCCACTTCCATCTGGTGGTTCCTCCTGATCCAGTAAGCCCAGAGGGGCAGGGAGGGGAGCAGGGAGCACACCAGACCCTGCTGGGAGCCAGGCAACAGGGGGTTGGTGCTGGGACAGGAGGACAGGGTGGAATTCAGGTGGTTAAAGATTAAATGAAATTGAAATCTCTAGCTTTGAGAGATATATATAAAAAAATATATTAAAAATACCCCAACAACCCACGTTTCTTTGGAGAACAAGAGTTGGGTTAAATGTGCAGCAGAGGATTGGGCTGTGCATCATCTTCCCAGGTGGAGCTGCTGTGATTAATGCACAACACCACGGATGAACTGGCACTGCAAATTGAATTCCCTCTTCCCTCAGCTGCCCCACCAATCCTGCTTCCAGTACAGCTGTCTTTAAAATGGGCTGAGATGAAGGCTTGGAGCACTGGTAACACCTTCCCCCCTCCAAACCTCTCCTCCAGTCCAGCCAGAGCTGTGGCCATCACACCCCCTCCCATGGTGGCCCCTGCCTGGCCTTGGCTTCCATCCACCAACACTGCCCCTTGCAGGGTGTCCCCTCAGAGATGGTCAGGCCTGGGCTGGGACATGGCTGGCAAGGGGTCCAGCCACCAGCAACTGCACAAAATACAGTGAAATTAGGGAACAGAACAATAAAAACCTTTGGTGTGTCCAGGTCTTTGATGCTAAAGATGTAAACTTCCCAAAAGGGGAAGGCACTCAGTAAGGAGATCTGTTTAGGAAAGGGATTCAGGGGAAAAAAAATGGGTTTTTATTTCCTCAGGTAGTGCTCTTGACTTGCAGAACTTGCTACACAGAACATTTCCACCCTCTGCAGACTGAGTTTTAGGCAGCCACATGCATAAAAAAGCATCCTCAAAGCCTGGGTGGGCAAGGAGAAGGACAAAGGGTTTGGGGTTTGCTCAGATATTCTTGTGTTTCTCTGCTGCTCCAGCCTTTGCCTGCTGCAGATTAACAAAGCTCCAGTTCAGCTGGTGGCCATGGAGTGGTTCTGTGGACACCCTGAGCCCCCTGATTCCATTCAGAATTACAGGTCTGCAGAGTTCCACTTAATTCCAGGTAATGATGTATTTTAAGTTAAAGTCTAGCTGTTTGTAAATACTTCTTTCAATTATTTGGGCTCATCAGCTGCACTTCACTTGTACTCCTCCAGTTTTTCTTCCTTTCCCTTGACCCAAAGAGCAATTCTGGGACCAAAGGGACAACAACTTATGGAGACCTTGCCCTGAAAATGGTTTCATTACTTCTTGTCTTTCCTGTGCTTCAAATACCTAATGAGTGCTAAGTAATAATTCTCTATGTCCCAGCAATAATCCAGCATGACTATTTATCCTAGGTGGGGAAAAAACAATTTTCCAGGTACATGCTGGGAAAGAGACCTGGAGCCTGGTGGTGCTGAGCAGTGTCAGTGACAGCCCCAGGGCAGCTGGATGCAGCCAGCAGCAAACCAGGCTGGCTCAGCTCCAGTCCAGAGGAACAGCTGATGCTCCTCTAAACTATCTGTCACCTGGAATAATGAGCAATCAGAAGGGGATTAGGTTATCCTGCCCCTCCCCTGAGCAGCAGTCCCTGGGACTGCAGGGCTCAACACAACAGAAAATGGAAGCAGAAAGGATCTGTGAACCTCTTGCAGCTGGTTTGAAAGGAGTGCAGTGATATGCATCACTTTGCAACATCTTTCAGATGGGATAACTGGGGAAATTGAAATAAAAATATATATATTTATTTAAAAAAAAGGCTAAAGCTAGAGTGAGCAGAAGAAAGCATAAAACACACAGTGCTACCACCCTGTCCCCTCCCTGGGGTGGGATATCCCTCAGGAAGCAGCTTCATCCCTTCCTGACATCCCACACAAGGGATAAAATCTCCTTTCCCCACCTGGAGCCACGGGTGCTGCTCCCAGGATCCAGCAGCTCCTGCAGAGGTCCTGCTGGGGGCAGCCCCAGAGGTGATGGGGGCTGCTTGGAAACTCCCCGATTTCTAGAGGGGGAATGTTTCCAGGAGTCCAAGGCCTGGGTAAATGGTGGCAACTGCTGTTATTAGTGGGAGGTTTTCTGCTGGAGGCCAGCATGCACCAGGCATCACCCAGGGGAACTTTTTCCATCGTTTTTTGTGAGCTAAATGCTATGAAAACAGCAGCTTCCAGCAGCAGGGACGAGCAGAGCTGCTGCAGCTCCCTATGGACACAGCCCCCCAGCCCTGGGACAAGCAGTGCAGCTTCCAAACTGGAGCTGAGTGGAAGCAGACACCTTCCTGGGGTCATCTCCCTCCAGCTGACCCTTTCTGCTCAGGGGTGACCGGGCTGAGAGCTTCAGGAGTCAACTGAGCACCAATAGAACTCCCTTTCTCCAGCCAGCTCCGGTGCTTCAGCTCTTCCTCATCTCTGGGGGGTGATGTGCACATCTCTGGGAGGTGATGGGATCATCTCTGGGAGGTGATGGGATCATCTCTGGGGGTGATGGGATCATCTCTGGGGGTGATGTTCACATCTCTGGATCCCACCTCTGCTTCCCAGCAGGACAGGGAAGATGTGGAGCTCACAAAGCTTGGTGCAGGGCAATAATAACCAACAAAAAAAGAAGAGGGACAGTGACAAAGCCAGCCCTGTGACCATGCTTCTCCACCCAGTGCCAAGGAGATCACCTTCTGCCATCCCTGCAGTTTCTCCCCACCCCAGGCAAAGTGCCCTCCTCCTTGGTGGGGGGCTTCTTTCCAGCCCTTTAAACAATCATCACATTCACTTTTTAAAAAAAGTTTTGGAATAAGGGCAGGACCCTTGTTGGGCAATGGAGCCTGATGCTGAGAGGAGCCAGAGCCAGGCAAGGACCTGCCAGGGATTTGTCTCCTGCTTCTGACCATGCACCTTAGTTTGCTGTGGCTGCTGTGTGAACCCACTTAAAAGAGAAAATAAAGGAAAGCAGAGAGGTTGGAGGCAGGCTGGAGGCTTGAGTCATATCTCATTTTAAGCTGAAAAATAACCCACTATTGTGCAGGCTTCAGAAAAGGATTAGAATATGTCCAGGATATAAAAGAGAAAATAAAAGATGGGAGATCTTATGTCAGAGGAAAGATGAACAATACAAAAATCCACTATTGTCCAGTTCTCTGAGGGAGAGCAGTGGCCAATCCCTGCTCTCTGCAGCTTTTTGCTGAACACAATGCCATTGCTCAGGCACCTTGCTGCCTGATAACCCTGGGTGAAATATTTGTTTCGGAAAAAAACAGTGTGGTCAGAAAGCTCTGCATAAGAAAGGCTGGTGTGAAGTGCTGAGCGGAGTGGAGATGCTATCTGTGCTGCTGGCACAGCTTGCTGAGAACCTCCCTGTCAGAATCAGACTGAATTACAGCCTTGAGCACAAATTAAAAATCAGAAGCTGATTTTGCGTTAAATTAAGGAGGGATAGAAACAACACGTGTCCAATAAAAGACTCAAGCAACCTGCAGTCTACCTGAAGCTCTTGTTTAGAGTTTTGTGCCACAACTCATTTTAAACTGCTCAGTTTCAGAAAACTGCTTCTCCAGAAATTACACTTGTGTTTCAATGAAGTCTGATCAGTATTTGCTGGGATACCTCTGATTTGGCAAAATGTTTCAAGCCCTAAATATTCTTCAGGGTGCCCTCCTTTAAAACAGATTAAAAGCAATCAGTTAAAAGGTTATTTCAGCAAAGGCCCGAGGTAGGAAACACTCTGAGTACACACAGCTCTTCAGCTCATGGCTTTCCATCAGCACCCACAGTTATAAATTCAGCTGCCTGTGTTTTTAGAAATGAAAACCAGTGACTCTAATGAACTTCAGAAGGATGGCAGAAGCTCTCAGATAAACTGGCAGAAAATGATGAAGACATTGCTCCCAACCCCCAAGGACTGGCAGGATTTCTGTCCAGCCACACAAAGGAGAACACGGAACACCAGCTTGGGGTACCAGCAGAGTGGTTTCCTTGGCAATTGAAACCACACAAAAAAGGCTTTCCTTTCCTTCTGCCCACCTAATGTAAGCAAATATTGAAGCCTCTCAGCTGATCCATAAGGATTAGTTCAGCTGACATGATTAATTCCAAATGGCAGGGATGTGCCCACACGCATCCCTCTGGACATCTCAGCAGCCCCAGGTTCCCCTGCCCACAGCTCTGCCTCTGTTTTCATAGATTTGGAAGAGGGAAAGCCCAGACACTCAAGGGTAGGCCTGGGAAGAATTGGGTAGACCCAAACTGGCCAAAACTAAGGAGGTTTCTGTTTGAAAGCTGAGCTTCCCCAGCACCGGCCACCAAGTTGGATGAAGCACACAGAATCCCCTTGGCTGGAGAAGCCCTTCAAGGTGATCAATTCCAACCCTAACCTCACACTGGCAGGACCTTAACCAATCCATACCCCTAAGCACCATGTCTTCATGACCCTTAAACCCCTCCAGAGATGGTGACTCCACCACAGCCCTGCTGAACACCTCCAGAGGAAGAGCAGCCCAAGCGTGGCTGGGCCACAGGACCCTTTCCCTTGGCTCTTGCTGTGAGCAGAGGGGGTTTTGCTTCCTTGCATTTTGGTTTCTCAGCTGTCCCACGCCCCACTGCAGCTGCTCAGAACCAGAACAACCTCTGCTGAAGAAGAACAGATTGAGCATTGGATCTGAAGGCACCAAAACCTCCTCCTGGCCCCAGTACCAGGGGATGGGATTCCACATTCCGGGAGGGAAGAGGCAGAGCAGCTCCCTGCCCAAGCACCAGTGTGCAAACACTGGGCTGGGGTTTAGTAAAGATGATTCTTTCTTTAAAAATAAGTTGTAAAGCCCAGAATTTTCTCTTCTAAAGAACATCAATGCCCTGGAATCGATCCCTCTTCTCTATTGCTTTTACCTTCCTTTCCTGCAAATCAAAGAGGAGAAAAAAAGGAAACGAATAAAGATTAATTCATAAAGTTAAAGGAGGAGAGGGAAGACTCTGCAATGGAGGAAGCAGGGTGGGTGAAGGCCAGGCAGGGTGAGCTCATCAGCAGGAGAAATGCCTTGCCCTGCTGACATGGGGAGGATGGATGAGCTCTGGTTTGCTTCCAGCCTCCATCATTTTGAAATGAAAACCAAAGTCTGTTGTTACTGCTGTTTTCCTGAAGAGTGCATCAGCTTTCAGCCGTGCTACCTGGTGATTTTAAATGCTAAAAGCTAACTGATTAAAAGCTAACTTCTTAATTAAAGGAAAAACCCCAGGCAGGCTGGGTTTGGCTGACAGCTTCCCCACTGGGTGGGATGGATCACCTTGCAGTGCCGAGGCTGGAGGTGGCTGTGGGGCTCACCCAAACCCTCCACACCCCTTCCCCAGGAGGAGATGCACTTGCTGCTGCCTCTGCAGTGTCTCCTGGGCGCACCAGGTAGGGTGTGAGGACAGAAAAAGGGTTGGGGGCTACCAGAATGGTGCAAGGAATGAAAGAATCTGTGCCTGCAGAGAGCAGGAGCAGCACACCCAGGAAACTCTTCATTTCTGGGTGGTGGGGATGTTTCATGAAGTCTCTTAGGGGCCTGAGCTGTAAGGCAAGACAAAAGCTACTGAATGGGCTTGCAAAAATATGAATGCCTGGAAGCTGGTTTTATGGAAAACATTCAGAGGCAAAGCAAGCAGCTCTACCTTCCCTCTGCCCTGTGCCACACACTGCTCCTGATTCTCCTACAACAAGATTATGACCAAGCACACAAGTAAGATACTGGCAATGAGTCTCATTTCCAGTCCTTCTCCTGACCATTAGCTACAAAATAATGAGGGATTTGTTCTAAATGCCTGGCCCAGGCCCTGAGGGCTGGATGGAGCAGGGAGCCCGGGGTAGCCTCTCCTGCAGATCACTACAGCTGATTAGTTCCCTAAGTCCTGCAATTATTAACATTAATGACGTTTTGCTTGCTAATAGCTGCACAGCTATTGATTTTTAATTGCTTTGTTTGTGCCTCGAATTGATGAATACCAATCCAGGGAGGCCAGCACACAGGGAGGCTTCATTTGTCCTTTGCAAATTAACACAGAAATTAAACGACTCGGGTCAGGGGGGGCGGGGGAGGGACCTGCTGAGGGCATCCTCCCACCCCCAAAACCCCCCAAAATCCCCCTCCTCAGCCATCAGAGGGGCAAAGAGGAGAGCTGGGGGGCAGGTAACCCCCTCCCATCCTGCTCCCTCCTTGCAGCATGTTGCTGCTGGTGCCTGGGGTGCTGCTCCCAGCAGAGCCAACACTGCCCAATCCCCCCCAGGCTCTTGGGGTGGCACCTTCCCTGCTCTGCAGCCCCAATTCCCAACAGGCACTCAGCATAACTGTGCCCCAAAGTCAGAGACAAGGAGATAATTGATCATTTTAAAGCCACTTGCTTCGATTTTGCTGTGGTTTGTGTTTCAGAGCTGTGGGGCTGGGGGATGCCCGGAGATGCTGAGGGGGCTCTGCACTGTCATGGGGTCACCCCAGATGCCAGCAGAGGTGTCACCACTGTGCTGGGGGCCCTGTCCTTGAGAAGCCTTCAGCATCAACCCAGGGAATCACCAGAGAGAAGCTTCCTGCCAGAGTCTGCCCAGGTAGAACCAGACCCCCCTTGGTGTTTGGTTGGACCCCCCCAAGCCCCTGTCTGAATTAAGGGCAGCACTTCCATGGCACACTGCTGGAACAAGGATTAATCCTGATTTCTTTGTTACATAGCTAAAATGGGGGGTTTGGGGTTTTTTTTATTGTTTTTTTTTAAATTTAGATTAAGCAGTACCCTCAGGGGCAGGAGGAGGTGTCCTGCCTCATTCCTAAACAACCCCCAGACTTCCAAACTGTTGATGCATTGGCACATTCTCCTCAAAAGGAGTCTCAGGCTAGAAGAGAGGAGTGATGCTAAACAGCACCATTAGAAAGCAGAGATTAATACCCAACAAGAGCAAGGGAGGGCTGGGAGCAGGACTGTCCCCTGCCTTGTCCCCAGCCCCCTCCTGGACCCTGCTTGCCTGCCAACGAGCCCCATGGCTTTCTAACTCCCAGTTTGGTGACCACCAAACCTCTACAGAGGAGCAGCTGGGCAGGATTTCCTTCCCTGCTGCTCCCAGGTGAATCGTGTCACTTAGAAGTAGCTTGCAAAAAATAATAATAGTTTAAAAAAATCATCTTGCAGACAGCAACATTCAGATTTCCAGTGAAACCTCAGCAGTGTATTTTCACCTTTCACCACAGAGCAGCCTGGAAATGGATCCAGGACAGGGGCTGGGGAACTCTGGTGCTGCTCAGCCAAAACCTGAGCCATTCAGGTGGTGATGCAGGTATCAGGGATGGAGCCCTGGTTCCCTCTCCCTTTTTTTGGCAGTGAGCGATGAAACTCAAGCCACCTCCAGTTTAAATCTTTATGCTTTGATCTGAAACATAACAGCTTTCCCCTGAGGTTTTATTGGTTTAAATCTCCCCACATGCTGAAAGGCTGAAGATCTGGAAGTGGGTGTCACAGCCCCTGATGCTTGTTGGAGTTCCCTGTGCACTGCTCCCTGGGCTCTGCAGGTAAATGAGATTTAACTTAATGTTTCATGTGATAAATTTGCAGGCAATAAAATAATCTACCAGTGGTCCACTTCTCCTGCTTCAAGACCAAATAGTCCTTTCAGTAGGGATTAATATTCCCTATTTAGTATTTTGAGGTTTATTTCCTTTAAAATAAAAAATACTGTTCATTTGTCAACTCTAGGTCTTTTCCAGCCAAACTGATCCTACAGCTCCAAGAAAATCCTGAAGATCCCATTTCTGCCAATAGGAAAAAATCAGCCAGGCTGGGCTGAGGAGCAAGACATGGCCCAGCTCCAGTGGCCCATAACATAAGAGCCTGGGTGACAATTTGCTGTGGCATGAGATAATTGCCTGTGACAAAGCTCTTCCCTGGGTCAGCATCTAGCACTGCTCCCCAGGAGAACTGATCTCAGAGGCAGAGAGCCAGAGGTTATGGAACTGCAGGACAGCCCCAGCATTTCCCTGCCCTGCTCACACCTCCTGGAGCCTCTCTGGGCTTTTCCATCCCCACTCCAGCAGAAAAGAAATGAAGAATTCACCCCAGGGAGGCACTGGGTATCACCAGGCAGCAGCCACGGCAGATCCCAGGGGAGGAGCATGACCACTTCATTCCCTGGGGAACTAATCTGATTTTTTTTTCCCCCTCTCTCTTGCCTGCCTTGGAGTCGCAGAGAAAAACCCTTTAGGTTTCCAGCCCCTGCAGGACAATTCTTTTTTTCCAGGGCACTCTTCAGTGCTGCCCTCTGGCTCTGGAGCATCCTCGCTTCCCTTGGGTGGTTTTCACTTTTCACCATCGCTGAGGTCTGTTCTGCACAAAGCCAAGGTACCACCCCCGGGCTGCAGACAGATGCTTTCTGAGCTCCAGCAGGACTGGGATGGGGAGCCCCTTCCTGGGATGCCCCCCAGGCTGGGATCTAACAAGAAAATGACTCTAAACATCACTTTAAAAAAAAAAAAAAAATTAAAATTAAGAGATTATAAGTAGTTGAATTATTTTAAATCCCCTTTACCATCCTCCTAGAAGTCTCATTTCATATTCCTGCACCCAGAAACTTCTTTGAGTTCCCATATGGTCCTTGCTCCTGCACCAT